>JANHFL010003828.1:368062-387939 GCA_032468155.1 Oxyrhabdium leporinum | reverse complement strand
GCACTTGCTCTCCAGCTGTTGCCAGAAAGTTTATGTAGAATATTGTTCCTAGTTTTTATTTTATCCATGATTTTTCCTAAATGTTCAGTGATTTCTGATGTAGAAAATTCTTCTGACATGTTGCTTTCAGGTGCTTTTTTTTCTCCCCTTTGATTTCATTAGTTTTCTCTTTATTTGTTCCTGGGGTTTTCCTTGTAAGAATTAAAATTCTAATTGCAACATCATTAGGATCAAACTTGCCAGTGTTTGGGTTTTGTTTCATTGAGGTATCTCCAGATTTTGTGAATAGGGACCAAGCGTTTTTGCTGGCATGCTGAAAATTTGTTTGCTCCATGAGATCATACCATGTTTTTCTCCAGAATCTGGAGGACACTGGAGGAGTTCATCAGTAACTTCAGGCTCATGACTATCCACATATTGATGGTATAACTCTGCATTCTTGGCTCCATCTGGGATGCATGTTTATCTGTAGCCCCTTGGGATCTACTTCTTAGCTATGAAAAGTAGTAGTCTCACAAATTGATTGTAGGGGAAATCCATTGAATGTTGTGGTCCAGTTCAGTAGCAAATGCTTTCCATTTGGCTTTTTGAAAATTCCATCAGGGCTTAGGGGTTGATCTTACAATTGGGATCTGCACTCAAACATTTAACAGCAGAGATCCTGTTCTGATTTCAAGGGAAATCCAGGAGTACTCTTCTATTACACTGTAATAGTCTATCCCTGAAGACAAAACACAAATCCATTTGGCCAAGTAGAAGGTACTTTTAACCTTATTTCATGGACCAAGAAGACATTTTCAGTGTTTGCCCACTGCCCTATCATTTTATGTTTTGGTGATTAAAATTGGCTATTAATGAGAGATGCTGTATATTAGATTACACACAATGTAATGTCAGTTTGTACAAGTTGGAAATTTTAATGTTAGAAATTTTTGTGTGACAAATACATTCACTTCAGTATCGCTTTTCAGTTCTTGTATTTGGTCTATGTTTTTGTTTTATATATAGAGAGGTGTTGAACATTGCATGGTGAATGGCTGCAACCAGAGAATATCCTATAAGTTTGCATCTATTTTTAAGCTGGACTTCATCAATGCAGTAATGAGAGTAGGCCAATATACACTAAATAATCATTTGTAAACCTAAATAAATAGCCAGCTTTAACCCCGCTCATACCTTATACCTTATAAGATACTTCTGTGGATCTTATTGCAACTCTCTATGGAAGTACCAGTGGCTTTGGCAGTATGAAGGCTGTTTTTGAGTACCAGGTTGATGCAAAAAGAAACATTGGAGACAGTGCCACACTATGCAAGATACACATCTGTTCATGTCAGGCACCAGCTCATTGCCATCTGTGAACAGGTTCTCAAGGTGAAAATAATTTTGCTTGCAAATAATGCTATTGATTTTCTATTGTGGCAAATACCACAATCAAAAGAAATAGGAGAGAACATCTGTCCTTATGTACAGTGTGTGGTCCCTGGTGGCATGCATTTTAGTATCTAGAAGAGTTCCTTGACTTTATCCCTTTTCCAGTAATGATGCTGACAGCATTGCAATTTCTATTCTCAAAGAGGTCTAGGACAACTCACCATTGGCCAACTCATCACAGGACAACTCGCTGTGGGACAATTCAACATTGTATTAATCATTTCAATTACTTTTATTATTGGTGATCACGTTTTCATCAAAATTATTGTAACTTGTATTTCTGGATTGACTTTATTTTATTATTTGACACAGTTCCATTGAAATTTATTTAACTTTTGTATTTGTTGAATTGTTCTGTGGTGAATTGTCTTGTGGCAAGTAAGCCATGGCAAGCTGTCCCACAGCGAATTGGCCATGGTGAGTTAGCTGTGGTCAGTTGTCCCATCCCTCCACAAAGCATGCCAGAGGTCTGGCTTAAATATAGACACTGATGAAGTAAAAATGTAATGGCTGCCTGCCTAGGGCAGGCAGGGAAGGTAGTGTACAGGTAATAATTAATACTCCTGAGCTTAGTTTATTCTGCTACAAACAGATGAGATGTGATGATGCATTACTTGAATACCCTGAATGAAGTACAAAACACCATATGTTCCACTAAGAAAATAAAACTTTTTCCAAGAGAATCCCAGCTAAAGGAAACTTTTGTAAAAGAGTTTTTAATTTTTTTTGTTTTTATTTTTTTCTCTTTTTACTAAATAATAAATACATGCTATTACAATTTTAACATTGATAAAACTTTTTTTACAGGTATAAGTTATCTAAATTATTACACTGGTAATAATTTCTAGTTTATATTGCACATATATCTCTACCAAATTTAATATATATGACTGCTTAAATATTCATGGTTTTAGATGCAACCATATGAAATTAAGAGGCATTTGATATAATTTTACTTAACAAAATACATGTGAAAATTATTTTTCTCCCTCTAACCCATCTTTAATTTTATTGATCTCCTTAAATCTTCTAAGTAGTTTTTGTGTTCAGGCTTAATTTTAGAAATGTTTTTGTACACAACTCCAGTTGTATGTATTTATCACTTCATTTTACTTTGAAAAGTGAATTTAATTCTAAAAAATGAACATTTACCAGAGCAGAAATTTTACAAATTTAGATTAGTTCCAAAGGCACAACAGATGGCAAGATATTTTTTTCTTTAGTGTAGGAAGACAACTTGAAATGTAATATATTATTGCATATATGTATTTATATGAGACCATATTATGTAAGCTTTTATTGAGTTATATGTATGCCTTCAAAGAACTCTCCAAAACCTGAGGTTAGAATAGCTTTGATGTGAATGCCAGAAAGGGGCACAAAGAAACCATGTTTATCATTTCCTTATTTTAATTATAAGTATTTGTTTATTAGTGATGGTTCCACCATATTTATTAATCACATTAACCATCTTTAAGAAAATAAAAGAGAACAGGAATTTAGCAGAGGGAGTGAATTTTGTAAGAACATGGTTATAGTGGAAAGTTTGGCTGAGAAAAAGAGAATTGATCTGACAGTCATCACAATATTAATCTACCTGCTATGTATGAGGAGTACTGAAGACCTTACTACATTCTGTATCTGGATTCCATATTTTTTTTTTAAATAAGTTTTTATTTTATTTTCATACATACAATCTTCTATTACACGGTGTGTCGTCTGGGTACAAATATTTCCAGAGACACTATATAAGAAATGCTTTATTAACTGTGGGAAAAAGTTAGGAATCAATACTATTTGAAAATCCCAGTCTGGCTGTCGACTATGGAAGCATTGGTACATCCCAATATTATCAACAGGGGAAATATTATTAGATATAAAGATATTTTGAATGAAAAAGGTGAGCTCAAAACTAAACAAGAATTGAGTGAACAAGAGGTAGATATGACTTGGTATTCATATATGCAAATACAATATAGATATGAAAAAGATGTGAAATTATATGGTTTTTATAAAGACTTGACAGAATTAGATAAATTATTAACAGGAGTGGAAGAAAGAATGATAAAATTATTGTATAGTTACTTATTGAGTATTAAGCTGGAAGAAGAACAAGTAAAAGAGACAATGATAGTATGGGCAAAGAATTTTGGATATACAATAGAATTAGATAAATGGCAGAAATTGTGGGACAGGAATTACAAATTAACAATGTCAACTGCATATAAAGAAAATTTATATAAGATGTTTTATAGATGGCATTTAGCACCGGCAAGATTGGCAAGAATGTTTAAAGATAAATCAGCCAAATGCTGGAAGTGTCATCAGACACCGGGATCATATTACCATATGTGGTGGTCATGTACGAAAACAAAAAAATATTGGATAAAAATACATACATGGTTGGAAAAGATGATACAACAGCGTATTGATTTTAAACCTGAAATATTTCTGTTGGGAATTATGCCAGATTATTTAAGTAAAGCACTTCCTAACTTTAATCTTCATTCTTTTCCATTTGTCTGCCTGGAATGTTTACTAATTAGTTGAAGTTTCTTGATAGGTTTCTAAATCTTATTTTGCTTCCAAAACAGTTTAACACAAAAGGTGGAATAAGCTTAAGCAGCTTTTAGATATTACTGTTAGGCACAGAATTATTTTTTTAATCATCTTTCTTATACAGTTTAATGAAAGAGAATTAGCTTTGAAATTCTTTTCAAAGAGGATATGAATTTTCAGAGGATTCTCATACAAGAAATACTCCTTTGCACTATTTTATTACAGTATGTAATAATGTTTTCCCTTTTAGATGTATGCAGCCCCCTGAACTTCCTATTCAGTCCCAGGGGAAGACATTATAAACAACATTACTGTCAGTACAAAAGGGGAAATCCTACTCTTGATACATTATTGAAGAAACTTTCTTTCCACTTAATTTCTTTAACTGCCAATTTGGTAGGAAAAAATGAAATATTGTGTGTACTAACAACACGAAGCATAAAATTGGAAGCAAATATTTCTGATAATTTTGCAAATATATTACAGGAAGGAAAGAGACTTTTGACATTGCCCAAGTTCATTCCTATAACACTAACTAGACTAAATAAGAGTTGCTGTAAGTATAATGTCTGAATGGTATTTTGGGTTCTAATGCTGTTTAATAAACTCTGCCTTCTTAACAAGACTTTCTGCTTTCATTTATCTGTTTTGTTGTATGCAGAAATCTATTTTAGAGTCTAAAATATGTTTACAATCCCAAAATAAATTCTGTTTACCGGCTTGAGGCAGTAGCAGATGAAAGGGCTACAAAATTAAAGTTGTTTGTTCTAAGCAAAACATTTTAAATCTTGAAATATCAAGAAATCACCGACCTCTTTTTATAGTTATCTATGAAGTGTTTTCCATCTCTCAAAAAAGGTCTATTCTTATTCTGAAGAACTATTCTTTTATATTGACAATGCGGATGAATGTACTAAACAATAGGACTTGCAGAATTTTACATGCACTGTACATTGATATTGTCTACATAATATTCTTCTTTTTATTTTACTTTTTTTCTGCTTGATAAAAGATTACAAGAATTCTGTGTTACAAGCTTTATTCAACCTGTCCTTAGAAATTCCATGCGTGAACAATATGCCTCATTATATAAACCTGACAAATGCTTCTGTAACATGGTTATTGGTAAGTAACATTTACTCAATAAAATAAGGGTAGGAAGAAACCTAAGATTAAAGCTGCTTCACCAAGCCTGTCAGAATATATCTTATTTGTTATTTTGCTTTTTAAAATGGCTGGAAAATTATCATTAAAACTTAGTTTGCTCTGAAGGCTGTGACTTTGGAAGTCTGTAATCTTAAGGATCTCATGTGTCTTCATAGATTACCCATGCTTAGGAGATATCTGATATGAACCAAAGCATCTCATATTCAAGTAACAGTAATTCTAAACTGCAGTTATTTGTCTTGGCAGTAATAAATATGTTTACTGAAAATATTTTATATAAATTATCTAGCATGCATATTAGTGCTATATGGATATGGCTGTTTCTAATATTATTTTGAGATATCCAAATTTATATAAACTTTTTCATTGAACCTCTTGGTTTTTAGAGTTTTTTTTTAACCCTCCCAATTATTTAAAGGGCCCAAAAAGTCCAGCTCCATTCTTATTAGCATATAATCATACCACTGCTATGACCTGGTCATCCAAAGGGTATGGGAGGGGAGGTCAACAGCTTCCAAAAAACAGGGATGTCTAGGCTATAAAGTCCCATCCTTTATTTTAATGTGCATGAAACATGCATCATACGTACGTAAAAATGGATGGGGCTTCAGTTACTCTAGTCATACCTGCTAATTTGATGCCATTGACACATAATATTTGCCCACCTGCCTCAGATGCCCCTATGCATGAGCTGGCAATTCTATAATTTCTGTCTTTTCTGGGTAAGTATTTTTGGGTGTAGACAATAGAATATTTTATTCTTGCATTGCAGTTCTGCAAATTTCTACTTATATCCCAATACAGTTTTAATATTTATGTAAAATTGCTGAATCAAATAATTTTTGTCATTAGGTCTGATTTGTCCTTTGAACTTTTAGAACTTTAGTAATGCAAAATATGTCTGGGAACTTTCACACTGGGTCCAATGCCAAGTATTAATATTAGTCATCACTGGCCTCTGCAGCTTCTGAAGCTTGAGATTTTGGAAGCCGTTAAATCATCACTGACTATTGTATATTTGTGTGGTCTCTGGGTTTGTGGGTATGCACAAAGAGAGAAACACACTGAGACACAAGTTCTCAAGAAAAAGAATATTTCTGCTTTGCTTTAGTCAGAGATGGCACTTGCAGACTATTCAGTACATTTTTGTTAGAGAAGCTTGCTATTTTATTTCTATTTCTAAGTAAACATTCTACTTGTTGCTGAGAAGGAGATATTAAAAAGGAAAAAAAATGTTTCCTTTTTTCCATTCTGCAGTCCCAAATCTATTTTATATCAGAATTAGTTAACAAAAAAGATATGTCCTAAAGTGAAATTTATAACAGAAAGCGACTGTTCTTGAGGCAGATTGTGAAATATATAGTAGATGATGGGAAAGAGAGGTAGGCTACCTAATAGCTAATAGCTCTTATAGGAAGGAAGGAAGAATCAGTGATTCACCTATTCCAGTTGTAAAATAGCTATTACATCAGCATCTTCTATTACATTAAAAAGACAGCAATGATGATAATTCATGCTTTTTTTTGGCAATGCATCATTGACATATCTCCCATTTCTAGCAGAAAGAAAATGGAAGTGAAGAGATCCTAATCAAGAAATCATCCTATTACCTTCAAGGCTATACAGCCAATCCCACTGTATACAAGGACAGAATTCAAATGAGTTCAAAAAATGCATTATTGATTTCTCCGGTGACAGATATTGATGATGGCAAGACGTTTGTTTGTTCAATTGCCACTCTCTCCGGAAGAATTCAGGAAAGTGCCACTCAAGTGAAAATATTTGGTGAGGAGGGGCTACTGTAATGGACTAAAAACTTAATCAACACTTTTTTTTTCAAATGTTACTTTATAAAATTGATTTGATTTCCTTAAATGCTTGTTTGCTTAAGTAGCAGTATTTAACATTTTCTATTTTGTACAAAGAAACTTCTGTGCTACAAATTGGTAGCAGAGCACAATATGTCTCTTACTCATGATGTCATGTAATCACCTAAGACCACTGCCCTATATATCATTGATTCTCAAAAGCTTGAACATTGGATCAAATGCAACAGAATTATGTTAGATTTGGTCCAATAATAGATTTAGGTTTTTGAATCACAAGTATAAAAATAATGTACATAGTTCAAGAATATGAAAACCAATTTGGTGGCAGTGCATATAATGAATATCTCATATGAACCACTAGCTTAATATGAGCTAGTTAAATAGGCCAAGGTAATCTTGGGCTGTATTAATGGAAGCAGTGCATCCAGATTTTGTACAGTTCAGTTCTACTCTGCATGTCCCCAAGTTAAGCAAATGCCAGCTTTTAAGTGACAAAAAAAGTCAATCCTGGCATTGAGGTTTGGCAGATTGCACTGTTTTCCTAAGGGTACTAATTGCTGCTAACTAATCTAGGACTTCAATAGGTTAGATTACAATTGGATTATTGTGTCCAGTTTTGGGCAAAAGCTGAAATGAATTCAAAGGAAAACTACCAATATATTAAGAGATTTGGAAACCAAGCCTTATGAGAAACAGTTGAAAAAGGATAGGGCATTATTAACTTGTAATAATATAAAATGAAGAAGGAACATTATAGTGGTCTAACTTTATCTAAAAAGCTGTCATGAGCAAGAGGAGGCATATTATTTGTTTGCTATAAATATCTTTTAATATTACTATGCATTTCTGATTTTATTCTCACAGTGATTAAGAACGTTATGTTGATTTTTATTGTTGCTATTACTTGTTTTTGTTTTCTGTTTTCTTAGCCATCATTTGAATAATACAATGTTGCCTCATCTGATACACATCTTTAAGAATTTGATCTTGAAAACAGTGTATCTTGATTAATTTACCCAGTAAATACAGATACAATAGGTTTTTTTGAAGAGAGAAGTAATTCATTCATTGACAGAGAAGGATAAGAAGTACAGTGTTTTGATTATATGTTAGCAATTCTTTCAATCAACTTCCAGAATGAATTCAATTAGCTCATACAAATTGAAAATAGAGGTTAATAATATAGATCACTACTAGCAAGTGGAGCTAAGCCTGTAGCCAAATTGAGCTTAGCTGTGTTTTCATGAACAATGATTGCACAGGTTTAGCTAAAAAAAAAGATAAAGCAAGAATAATTAAAAGCCGTTAGGCAAATAGAGTGTTATGGTGTAGCTGGGAATTTAGAGAAAGAGGGAAGAAATAGAAACAAAATGAAATTGGAGGAAAAAGTAAAGATGCTATCAACACTTGCTCCTTTTTGGTATTCTTCATTCCGAAAGAAAAATCATAGCTATATAAAAGAGGAAGGAGAATTTAACTATGGAAATGTTTGATCCTTCCATAATGACTTTAGTAATCTTACAAATTTCATCTTTGGATAGTTCTTTCTTGGGACTGTTGATAGTGCAATCATTTAGATATATAATTTGGAACATGTTTACTAACCTAAAGTATGTACCAAATATATTGAGTGGTTCTCCTTCCAAGGGGAGCAATTATTGGGCTTTCAGTTTACAAAAAAATGGGAAGCAACACACCAAGAAATGTCCATTAGTGGACAGCCACTAATTCAGCAATAACTTTCTAGTCCATTGCAGATGTCACCATATAGTCAATTCTGATAGATATTACCAATTCATTATATCTTGCATAACAACTTTTAGTGGGGGCTGAGATGCAAGCTCTGGAAAATCTTGCAAACATACAGAAACCAATGGTCTTGACGGGCCATCAGGGTGGCTTAATGTGGTTGGAAGTTAATAATATATAAACCATCTGCAGCAAAGAAGAATATGAGGTAATCAGTTAAACAACCAAAGATCCTACTAGACGTCCACCACCCATTCTAAGCCAGGCCTTAGAATGGAGCCAGATTTTAAGGGCTCGTTTAAAAAGGACCTGAGTGATGATATTTTTTACATCATCATAGACATCTGCAAATACCTATCTTGATTTAATATTCTCAATACTGATTAATGCAAGTGTTGTAGTTTTATGATCTCTCTCTCTCTTTCTCTTTCTTTCCTTCTTCAAATTGGAAAAACTCTGTTGATTAAATTGGTTTTTTTTAAAATCCATATAAGGTTCTGAATGCCAGTTTTAATGTCACTGAATTCACTTTAAGTTTGTGATATAAATAGAGGATAAATTGCAGACTAAAAATGGCTGTATGAAAAGCAGGAGTGTCAAACTCACGTCATCACGTGAGGTATTGGAACTATTTTCCCCTTCACAAAACTGGCCATGGCCAGTGTGTGACGCATCCAGCTTGCAGGATGGGAGTTTGACAGCCCTTCCCCAATGGAATGAAGAGCTGAGAAGTAGACCAATAATTTTTAATAATTTAATTATCTTCAATAATTTCACTTTGGGTAAAGAGAGGAATTGAGATAACCCAGAAGAGCCCCAGACAGCTGTTCCTTGTGAGCAGATCACAAGATAGCCATCTCCAGGCAGTTTAGAGATGAGGGAATAAACACCTTGCTCAAAAATTGGTTAGTGCCTTTGAAAGGATGCTAAGTCTGGATATTTTTTTCTAACCACATTCAGAAATTGCTTGTTAACTCCTTTTCAGCTATTAGGAACTTTTGAATGAACAGGTTTGACAGCACCAGATGACTTTCCTTTAATCTTTAGTGAATGAAGTTAACTACAAATTTAAGAACATTTTTAAAATTTGTTTTGAAATAAACTACGGAGTTTAGAATTTTTATTTTTGAGAGGCCAGGCCCAAGAACAGCACAGAATAACACAGACCTGTTTTAAGAGAAAGTAATAAGTAATAAGTTACTAACTAAATTTTATACTTGTTACCATCTTTCCCCGAAAATATGACCTACTCAGAAAGTAAATCCTAACTTGATTTTTGCACATGTACCCAATATAAGCCCTACCCCTAAAGTAAACCCTAATTAAGACCCCTCCCACTCCAGGGTACAGAGGTAAAAATTAAGCTAGGATAGGGATGAGGGGGGGAGCTGCCCTACTACTTACCTTCGGATAGTTGCAGCCAGGCCTCACATACCTCAGCCCATTTCTTTTGCTGCAGCCAGCAAGGCTTTCTTGAAGGCCTCTATAGCCGATAACAGACCTCCAGATCGATCTGGAGCTCTGTTATAGGCTGCAGAAGCCTTCAGGAAAGTCTTGCTGGTTTTGCTGGACGAAGAAGTTCCTGAAGGCTTCTGATAGCAAAAAAGAGGCCGGGGCAATGCGCACAAGTGAGGTGAGTCAGTGGACGACATCCCCTCTCCTGAAAATAAGACCTGGTGTCTTTTTGGTGGCAATAAAATATAAGACAGGGTCTTATTTTTGGGGAAACGCAGGTATAATGAAAGGAGAAGTCAGGGTTTTTAAAATAAATTTATTTCCTTTTCTTTACTATATTCTTATTTTTCTTTCATTTGTATTTTTTTCTTTTCTGAAGCATCATTTTTTTTCTTTTTTCTTTTTTTTAGTTTGTATTGTAATGTTTAGCTTTTAATATTGTAATTACAATGCTTAACAAAATTATTATAAAATTCTGATATAAATAGGCAAATGCACCCACATACATGATACACACTCACACCCACATAGTATATATGTATATATATTTAAATTAAAAAGTACAAATAGATGCTAGGCATCCAAGGCAATTGAAACCACAGGGTAGACTGATGAGAGATATTTTTGAAATTTGCCAAAATAATGTATAGTAATCAGACAGTATACTGTATACCTGATATCGCATACTCCTTAGATTTAGATTTCATCTATGTTCTACTATTTTGAACACAAATTGATATTTTCAACTAAAAAATAAACTAATGTTTGTTGTATAGAAGGTCATTGTGTGCTGAATTAAGTCCTGTATAATTTGTCTTTTTCCTCCTCTTTGGTGCTGCAGCAAAACCAGAAATCTCTATTGTGTTCCATACAGATCCCAAAGGAAAGGTGGGTTAATTTATGTAAATGTTTATGCAATTTTATATTATACCTTGAAAGGAGCAAAAATTAGTCTTAAAAGTTTTAAACTACTTTACAACTAAATCGAGAATTTGTACATTTTGCATAATAATTTTTATATGTTTGTCTGAAACTTGCCCTCTAATTTCTCAACAGTTTCTTCCGCTGGGCGGAAAAAAACCTTCTGTTTTTCTTTCTCAATCTTAGGATGTTCTAGAAAAGTCAGGAGTTTTTACCTGGCTGAGAAAAGAAAACAGGAAGAAATAGAAGTCCTTCATCTGGTAGTGCCCTAGAGGGAAAAAATAAAAGTGAAAGACAGGAGTCTTATATGATTGTTGCAAAGCTTCCTTGTATATGCTTCTCTTCCTATCTGAAAACAGCCTCTTTAAATGGCCACCTATATATTTAGGAAATTTCTTCTCAGTTTGAATAATAATGAGAAAACATATGGTTTCCATAGCTTCCCACCGTATTATTATTTGTTTTTTTTGTGTGCTTGTTTGCTTCCTAAAACAGACTTATAATGCTATCAGTAATCGGAATAATGGTATAATATTCTTGGGAGTTGTGTCCTATTTCTGATACAACTGGGCTGATCAGAACCCTTTCTAATTTACCTCTAAATTTTTCTTTGCAGAATTCTGAGCTAAGCATCTATAAAGTTATTTTCTAGAGTTAGCTATGCTCCAACACAGAGATGGATATTTTAAATGCTGCTTTAGTATCCAATGAAAGTTTGTTATTCTTTTCTTACTCTCCTCTTAACCATTGTCTTCATGAAGAACTCAGTATCCATGAAGATAAATGTAATTGTTTATATAGTCAACAGGGATTGAAATTGGTTTTAAATTATATAAAACTAATGTAAGTATTTTGTGGTCCAATAATTATATTTTGTACCTCAGATATCTCAACTAAATATTGCACAGATTTAGTAAGCATGTCTTTTACAGTGACAGTTTCCTTGATATTTCATCTTCACCTAAGCAGTAACATCTTACTTGATAAAGAACGAGACTTTTGCGATTTTAAGCTCTGTCAGCAGGAGCAAAACCACATGGTAGACAGAACCACAGTGATGTTTTTAATTTCCTTCCTGTTATGAACTATTTAAATATGGTATTTATGTGCCTTGGTTATACATCCAATGGTGCATGGTATAGTCAAGAGGATTATGGAGCAGGTGATCAGATTTAATATTTGTCATTCTATTGTGTCATTCTAATTAGTTGTACTCTTCTTTTCATTATTATATATGTACATCTGAAAACTTTATACACTGTCGTCAATCATTACAACAGAATCGATTGCGGTGAATAAACTTCAGAAGGTAACCAGATGGATAGGGATGAACAGGAAAATAATATTCTAGCCTTCCAAATTTGTTGGGATTACAAACTACTTTTCATTGATAAAAGCAAGTCCAAGACTTGGATACAAACAATTTTAAAATTATGATAAAAGCTACTTTGCAATTTAAAAATACTCTTTAAAAAATCCTTAAAATAATAAAACAGCTCAAAATCCTATAAAGTTAGAAGCCAGCTAGAACATCAAAACAACAACAAAAACAAAAACAGTTAAAAAGATGTTACAGTATCCCAAATTAACTAAAGTGGTGTGACCATGAAGTCAGCTCAAAGGAGATTTTCTTTATCAGAGGGATTAACCCAGATAATCAAGCTTAAAACAAAGGTGAAAGCAGACACACCATTTCCTTCTGTATACTATTTGTTTGAACTGCTGATTTGATTTCTGTTTATTTTTACTCAGGCAAACTTCACATGTGTGATAAAGAAGGCATATCCAAAGCCAACACTTATGTGGTACATGGGTGGAAAGATTCTGAATGAAAAAACTGAAGGTAATGCAAAATAAATGTTCTAACTGGCATGACTAGTATAAAATAAATGCCCAACTATTAAATGTAGACGTCAAATTCTTCAGGAATAGTACGGGAAATTGTAATCCTTCTATCGATTATCTCTTCCAATCAGTGCAGCTATTGGAGGGAGGGAGGGAATACTGTAATACCAAAGCTTTTGAAAAGCTGCAGATTCCATACTTCTTTGTTTAGAACATATCATTTTTTTATTTTGGGGGATTATAAATTTCCAAATATTTGTAATCTATGGATGCGATTGCTGTATACTCCCTGCTTGTTAAGGCATTTTACAAATAAAAATGATATATTATCCTGATTATGTAATCAAGCATTTTACAGCTTGTTTTCAGGAACTTATTCACTTAATTATTGCTCGAGGAAGGAACATAAGGGTAAAGCTGTTCTTTTTATCATTCTTTTTCTTGCAAAGGTTTATTAATTGAAAATAAAAATATTAACCGAGTAGGAAGTTTTTATGAGAAGACATCATTCTTGTCAATATGGAATATAGCTCATTCATCCATTAATCAGGCCTTCAAATGCATGTCTGCATACAACTTCACTAGAAAGGACAGCTGGAATTTTTCATCTAAAGAAATATTTATTCCTCGTGGTAAGTCACTTTTGGAAATTAGGGGCCATTTATAATCCAAGTGGTGTCTCATGCGTATATGTCCAGTCAAACACGCTTTTGGCAGTGTAAACTCTGCAGAAACAAATAAAAATGCATGTCTTTATAGAAAGTATAGTACATGTGTTTAATCCCATTAAGGGAATTGTTGCATATGTCAGCAGCAGTTGAATTGTCTCAATATCTCTTGTTTGTATACAGCTATAGATAAATTTAACCAAATGCAGTTGTTTTATCTGTATCTCAAGTGTTGGGCACTAGTCAAATGGTACTTGGTATCAATTTAAAAATATATGTAATATTTTTAATTTTGTCCTGGTAAGTTACACTACTCTGTGTAATATAGTGTTTATATATATATAAATCATAATTTAAAAATTCATAATATTTCTGGGTTTCCTTGAACATTAAAGTAATTCTGTATTCCTTCAATTCTATTTTCATTTCATTATCTTATCTATCAGTGAGAACACTATATTTAGAATGAAAACCTATGATTTGTAATACTTTATTAGTTTCTATTATTTTATTTTTTATTTTATTTACTTAAAACATTTATATAGCCATCCATCTTATAACCAACATTATCATGATGCTGTGCTTAAGGATTATCCACTCTCTGAACTGGTTATTTTAAACAGGATTTCAGAATACATCATTGGCATATTCAGAATTCATTAGTCACATTCCTGCCATTTCAGATTTACCCACAGAAAGTAAGTAGTTGTATATTGATTTCTATGAAATATTACCTGTTCTTTAAATATTTGACAAAATAGTGGTATAAATGTCAACATCAAAATAAAATACAGTTATGAAAAGTGTTCCAACAATTAAAAGTATTATAAATTATTTTATTTTAAAAAAGAAACCAAAAGTTGTGATATCTTTATTACAAAAAGTATAGAATATATCTATATATTTGCCTGATGTTTATATGGCAAATATACAAAACATAGGCGCATATGTTACTATTTGTATCATTAAAATATTGGCATAAAGTCAGTTTATGTCATTGTTTTGGCAGTTTAAAGAATTACCAAAGTTCATTTTTAGCAGTTTTTTAAAGCTCTTTTATTTCATCCACTGTCTTTCAATCCATGGTTATTTTAATCAGGGTTACAGACTACACCTTCTGAAGTCTCAGAAGAAATGCTAGTACCAGATTCCTCTTCAGAAAATAAGTCCATTATAAAGATTATGTTTCTTTTTCTCCAACATACATCCACAATAAAAATTTAGTCATACATGAATCTTTTTTGTCTTAACATTTTTATGGTTAATTTATTGTTAGCTTTATTGCTTCATTGCTTCATTTATTGTTAGCTTTATTGCTTCATTGCTTCATTTATTGTTAGCTTTATTGCTTTATTGCTGCATAAAGAATGGGGCAATCTTTATATTGCTGGAGTCTGTGAGACAAACCCTTATCTCACATAGGTCCTGTTCTTCAGGATTACATATAAAAGAAGGCGTGTACAACAATAATCACTATGCCTCTTCTTTCATTTTTATATTACCATGTAGCATAGCATTCCTAGGCCCCCCAAGAAAGGAACTATATCTGTTGTTTTATAATGCTTCCACCTTTCTAAATATACTTATAATACTTTTATGTAATGTTGTGTCATTATACAGCTTTTTATAAATGAGCAATAACAATGCAATAACTAATGGTCGCATCAAGTTTTATTATACCCTTCAAGGTTCCAAAAGAAAGTATAACTTGTTTTGTTTTTGTAGTCTTTTTTTCCCCACCTTCCAGACAAGTCACAGATTTGGCAGCCCACTTCTTTCTCAAATTTTTTCATATTTCTAATTACTGTGTGGAGTGGAGTGAAATGAGGTGGGGTGGAGTAAGAGGGGGTGGGGAGAGGAGAGGAGAGGAGAATCTCTTGCAAGGCTAGAGACAGGGTGCAATTGAGCCATTGTGTACATGTGAAATTATATTAAGAACTGTCATGGTCCAGTTGGAGTATATAGTATTGTTATATAGTATGTTTGCTGAACATTTGCTTATGTTGGCTCACACTTTCTTGTAGTGTAATCACTACTTATCATAATTTAATTCAGTGGACAATGGAGACAAAGCTACTGACCAACCTCCTCCTCCTTCTAGCTGTATTTTTGAAAGGATCTTAATTAACCTTTATTAGAAATTAATAATGGGCATCAGTAAGATTCAAACTGTACTTTTAACTGTGGATATTAAAATAAAATGCATAGAATATTATTATTTTTATTTAGTTTAGATTTATTAACATCTTTTTCTCATCCTGCATGTGCAAAATGTTACATATATGGATTGATTTGATAAGAACCATATACTATAGATTTCAAATCCAATTAAGCATAATGGATTAACTGTATCAAGAAGTAGAAAAAATAGTTTTATATAATTTCATACCATGTTCTCCTGGTAGAATCAAGCTAACAAAACATTGAACAAGGAATTTAAAAACAATTTGTCTTCTGCAGAACGCTCGCATTCTACTAAAACCCTGCAAGGTGATACTACCACAAAGTTTTTTATTGACTCCACAGTACCCCAAAGTAAGTGATGAACACTTTCTAAATTATTTGTATTTGGCGTGGAAAGTAGAAACATAATAGATTTCAATAATTGTCGAAGTAGTATTACTATTGCTATATGTGAGAGTTATTAGGAGAGCCTTTTTGAATAATGTGAAGCTGGCTCTTCTGTTTTCTTTACAGTGCTGAATATGAAGTCTGCATTTTGGTTTTATTTCTCCTACTGGCAATAGCCAATAAAACACTGAATATTCATGTTGAACAGGGAATTTAAGGGCAATTTGTCTTCTACAGAAATCTTGCATTCTACCAAAACCCTGGAAAGTAGTACTACTACTATGTTGCTCCATGATTCCACAGTACAACAAAGTAAGTTATAACACTTCCTAAATTATTTGTATTTAGTGTGAGGAAGGTAGTGCAATATTTATTTCAAATCAAAGGAATAATAATAATATCTTAGAACATGCAGAAGTAGAAATATCATTTTATATAATTTCATATTATTCAATAGTTATTATCACGGAAATCTTTCCAGAAAATAGGAAATGTTAGATTTATTCCTTTAGTATACCATTTATAATGTGAAATTTGTATTAGTCAAATGAAGTCTACATTTTAGTTTTACCTCTGCTGGTAGCATCTAGTTAACAAAGCACTGAATCATCACATTGTCAAGGAATTTAAAGACAATATGTCTTCTACAGAATCCTTGCATTCTATGCAACCCCAACAAAATGATATTATTACTACGTTGTTCGTTGAGACCACAGTACCTCAAAGTGACTCCACAATACCACAAAGTAAGTTATAAACATTTTTTAAATTATTTGCATTCAATGTGGGAAAAGCAGAACCATATTTATTTCAAATCCTAGGCATAATCATAGTTTTGCTACATAAAAAATAGAAATATCCACTTTATATAGGAAAGTTATTCTCATTAGGAAAACCTTTCCAAATAATATGGAGTGTTAGATTTATTTCTTTACAGGTTCCCTTTATAGTATTTCCTGCAAATGAAGGGTCCACTTTTTTTGAGATCAACCAAGTATTGATCTATTGATTGCAAGAGGAACTGCCCAACTGGCTGTTACTCAAGGCTAACATTCTGGATTAAGAGAGCATGATTGGCCCATAATTATCCAGCTGGTTTTCATGACAAAGGCAGGACTAGAATTCATGGTCTCCTGATTTCTAGCCAGGTACCTTAATCACTAGGCCAACTGGCTATGATATTGTACTTACAGTTCCCACTCAATGGATTATTTAGCATCCATAATAAAACATATGTAGCAATTTGGTTAAATATCAGGATATTGGATTAACAAGAACAAGAATGGTCTTCAAGGGAATTTACTTGGAATGCAATTTACTTGAAGCAGAAAAGCTACGTTTGCAATAAATAACAGGGATCAATATCACTGTTAAACTCATGGACTGCCTATGCCTGATTTCATATTATCAAAGCAGTTTGTTTGTTTCTTAAATTAATATAGTTTTTCAACCTGGATTACATATTGGGCGGCCTGATATGCTACATAGCAGGAAAGAATTTAATGCTAATGCTAAATTACTTATTGGAGTCTAGAAATTCCATAAATATATTTGACTGGATAGCAACAAAAGTATCCAATGTATAATCAAAGATCAAAGTCAGATTAAAGAAAGTTGGTTCTTGATATGCATCATCAAAAACAAGAATAATAATAATGATAGTTCACTCCTTGGTTTGTCACAGCATCAGGGAGTCCAAGAGACAAAACTGGTTTTTCTTTCCAGTGCTAAATCTTCACCGACCATGGCATACAGCTATATTTCCTTAGATAATCTGATTTTTATTGCTGGTAAGAAAGTTCTTATTGAGAAAAGTATAAGCAGTGGCCTGAGGTTTCATGCCTGCTGCCCACAATTACAATCCTCTTAATGTGATCATTTCCCATGTCTAACATCTTTAAAGGGCTGCTGCTTGTTTAGGCTGGACAGGCTTACTTGATTTATAAGCTGTGAAAAGGTATTCCCTGTGGCAAGTCATTCTGTTTTCACACACATAACACACAGACACACACACACACACACAGACACACACACACACACACACACACACACAGAATCAAGCAAAGTAATATTGATTACTCATTTTCAAACTGCTTTTGACATATATTTCTGAATCTTAAACTTGTAGGATGTAGCTCAAGGTTTTTGTGTGAATTTCTGGTAGGAATCCTACTCTTACCACATCACTGTCTGTTTTATATTAGTGTAAAAAAATTGCATTAGTACCACTGTCTGCTGGAGCAAAAGTCAGAAGTTCCATGTTTAGAGGATAAATAATTCTTTCACTTTGGAAGGGAGGTATACAAGGCTCAATGTGGATAGTGTAAATTGTGTATGCTTCTCCTCTGTAAGCCCTGGAATTATCAAGAATGCAAAAGACACATGAGAGTTAGGAATAAAAATAAAATATATTTCAGTACAGAAAAAAGATTTTGTTTTTAATAAAAATTAAGACGTTTAATTTATTCTAGCAAAATGTATAGACTTCCAAATTTTTACACTACTGTGTACCTGCTGAAAAGCTACAATCATAGATGAAGGTTTTAATGAAAATACTATGGGTTAACATGCAGAATATCCCAGTCAGGTTCAATGTCTGGCATCTCTTCATAACAAAAGAAAAATTCCTGCTGAAATGCTGAAAAGCTAATGCCCATTGAAAGCTCACAGTTCTTGAATTTTATGGGAATCAAATTGGATAAGGTTAATTAGATGATATAAAAGACTTCTCAATAGTGATACATCTGTGATGGTGTTTTATATGTGCAACTGATGATGTGAAGTTGCAGGCACCAATTAACAACTAGGCAGTTGTTAACTAGCTCTTAAATACAGCTACTAGGCCTGGGTGAAATCCAGACAACCTTTAGATCACATCAAAAAGGTAGATTCTTCTGTGTCTCTTTGCTGCCATCTAATGATCATGGGATTTTTTACAGCCCAGATCTAATAACGTACTACAACCCAAGTATTTTTTTTCTTTGATTTCCACATTTGTGCTTGAGCAGGGGTTACCTTAATTTATTTTCAGTCAACTTTAAGTAAAGTCTAAGGGGTAAATATCCTTTCTAATAAATATCACTCTATTTAAATTGTCATGATCTTGACAAAGGACTGAAGAATTCCAGGGTAACAACCCACCAAAATGTTGCCACTGTGACTCACTTCCATGATAACTCCATACCATCACAACGTAAGTGGACCCTGTGAAAGTATTAACATGATTTTTGCATAACTTTATAAACTAGGATATATTGTCTATGTTTTAATTATATGTAAAATTAGGTTCCTTAAGTCAGGATAGATAATTTGGAATAGCTAATGAGAGAGAGAGAGGGAAAGAGAAAGAATCAGATCGGATCTCTGGAAAGTCATGCAAGCTATTTTGTGAATGATCAATAACATATTGAGATACAAAAATGCCTCAGTACTTCTACATCTAATCCATCTTGCTTGACTTAGGAAGGTTAAGTAGGATTGGTTCTGGAAAAGAGACCATAAAACCAATTTCTTCAAGAAATTTTGCAAACCCCTTAGGGATTATTACCAAGCAAACAACACAGACGTATCCATGAATGTGGTGGTGGTCTCTCATAAGAATCACACACAGACTTTGTATCTCGGGATGAGAGCCCAGAAACAATTCCAAAGCCCCCTTTTATTCATGCAAGGGAATACA
>JANHFL010003828.1:347631-367962 GCA_032468155.1 Oxyrhabdium leporinum | reverse complement strand
TTATCGGCTTAACGGAGTCCAGGTCAGACCGCTCCGAGGGAGACGACCTGCGACCTAGCGATGTCAAACCGGAAGTCCGAATTAAAAAGATCTTAAAGCCCAAACTTGGTGGAAGAAATACCATCAAGACAATTAAAATCTGGGCAATTTCAGTCATTAGATACACAGCTGGAATAGTGGACTGGACTAAAGCAGAATTAGAAGACTTGAATAGGAAGACCAGAAAAATAACGACAATGAATTGAATCATGTCGGTCATCCATACAGTGATGTTGACTCTACTTACCAAGGAAAATAGGTGGATGTGGAATATTGCAATAAAACAGAATACTAACATGCTCTATGACTTTAGAATTCAAACAGGCAAGCACCTGCTACATAATAAACCTCAGACTAAGCAATTGTCAATAAGAAAAACAAAATAACAAAATAGTTTGGATAGTGGAATTGGCACTACCTAGAGGCAGTGAAATAGAAGAGAATGAACTGGTGAAATATCACAAAATACAAAGATCTGCACATTGAAGTAGAACGGTTGTAGCATAAGAAAACAAAACACAATCAGCATTGACAAAATCATCATCAATCAATTGCAAAAGGCAGCTTTACTTGGAACAGCTTACATCCTGCAACAGTATATGTAACAACAAACAACAAAACTGCCTATCCTAGGTCTTTAGGAAGGACTCAATAGATGAATAAAAATGTCAAATTCAATCTAAGCATCTGACTGATAGTGCGACCAACTGTAATATTCCATCTTCTATTATGGTTGGTTGCCCAGTCATCCAGATGCATAGTAATCATTATTACTATAATAATACTGTCCAAACTGGTAAACTGTCTAAAATCATAAAGGCTTGTCTATTTTAAGGAAACCTATCCATCAGAAGAGTGACTGAACTAACCACAACGAATAGCCCTGCTAATTCATATACTGTAAAAGATGTCCTTAACACTGGTAAGTTATTGCTTCAATTGTAAAGGAGTCTCTATGAAAGAAGGAGCAGGGCAAAAAGGTTGCTGCAACTGGTTTTGGCAAGATTGTTTTCATAGGGAAAACAATTGGGGAAAGGAAGTTATGATATATTAATCAATTTCCCCACAATTTCTATATCATAATCAAGACTGAAAAGATTTATTTCATAGGAGCTCTGACATATATTATCCTACCTATATCTGCCACTAAAGAATGAAAAGCTGAAGATGTGGTTGTCCATATTCTGAACAGAATTATTGAGATAATGTATGGTTTCTCGGGAAACTGATGTGTTAATCCTTGTTAGGATAATTGCAAGATGTCCTGCTCTTTTAGATACTTTCATGCTTGGAAATCATTTTCACATCTAAGCCAATGACTCAGTCCTTAACAATGGAGGAAGATAGATGGGCTGTACTTGTGAAATTATTTGAAAAGCTGCCTGCATAACATACAAATAGTCCTCATTTAGTGACTGCCTCATTTAGCAAACCATTCAGTTGTGATGATTATGAAAAGGTAACTTTATGACTAATCCTCACATTAATGTGATTTGCAGGTCTGTAAAGCCAAGGCAAGCTGAAGCAAGATCATAAGTACAGTCATAGTTTCACTTGTGACTTGTTTGCTTACTGACAAAATTATCTAATTGTGATTGCTAAGCAAGGACTACCTGTATAAATTTATGCTCAGTTTAGGATGAGGGCAAATACTAAGTGCCTTTTTGTTTCTAATTCATCTTCTGTCAGTATCTTAGTCCTATTGTGCTTAAATTGCAAATGGCAATATGTTACAGTATAATTCTTGCCCTATAAATGCCATTGAATGCCACACAGCATTGCAAAACTACAAATAAAAGGTTTTTTTTTTAAATATCATGTCTCCTACCATTGAAGTAGCATAAGCCACAATATATTATTGTAAGATATATGAAGTGCAATAGAATAACAAGTTGGAAAATAGATCACGTGTTATGACAGTAGCTGGACATTAATGTACCAGGATAAGGCATTGGTTTAAAACTCTTACACAATTGTTTCAACAAGTCCACCCAACAGATATATAGTTATCTCTCATTTTTATAACTGTAGGTGTCATTTTTAAAACTGTTGTGAACAAGACTGGTGGTGAAATATCCTTTTACTGCTGATAGTCTGTGTGGTCTCCTTGACTGTTAAAGACTGCAACCAGCACAGAGAGCACAAGGCAGATTGCGTGGCGTTCTGCCATATCTTGCAACATCCAGGGCCTGCCTCATAGTATCTGCCACTAAGACGGATCCTGGATCCTGTCTAAGGTGGACTCCACTGTAGTCAACTGCTTTGAATAATTTCATTCCATGTGGTAGTCAAAAAAAACCCCACTCATAATTTAGAAATGTAGAAAGAATAACTGCTCAAAGCTTACTTATGGTTTTCATTATAATAACTTTGGTACTGTACTCTTTCTAGATTCTACAATGGTTCCAAAACACAGTACATTTCCCTGGCCAGTAGTTGTGACATTTCTGCTTCTCTTCTGCACATGCTTAATCATTTGTGGGATCAGAAAATGGTGTCAGCATCAAAGAAAAACGTAAGTACACTGTATGCCCCCCAAAATAGCTACTTCATTTTGTGTATCATTGTGAAATTACTCCTATACAAAACAAAAAAAATGCAAAAAAAATTCTTTATATTTAGGATGAAAGAAATCACCAGGCTTTTTTGTATTTTTAGAAAAGTTATGAATAAGATATAACAAAAAGTTACTATGATAACAAGATATGGCAGTGATTGCCCACTAAAAATCCTACATACCTTATAGTCATTTAAATAAATAAAAAACACACAAAACAAGGTCCATATAATATTAATTATCAGCATGAGATTAAACTATTGCAATCTGGTTCATATTAAGCTATATTCTCATGTTTAAAGAATGGCATATCTATAATATTTAAAAATTAGGTATGACAGGGCAACTGAACAAACCCTTACTGTAACACTTTATTCTCGGTTTACCTTGTGATTTCATTATCACAAATCAACCTGGTGGCTTTGTTTATGCATTGATTTGGTATTACTCAATAGAACAAAAAGAAATGCAAGTGTCTTAGCAATACTACTAATTTTAATAGTTCACCTTTCATTGAGAGGGTATATTAGGTCCCTGCTTCAATGTAAATTAGTGACAGGGTGGACCTATTTTTATGCCTAATTATGTTTTCATGGTGTTAATTTGCCTCTTAATGGTATCTAACTATTCAGATTGCTTATTGTGTATGTTCGTTTGCTGCACATTTTAAACAGGATTATTTTCATTGTAGTATGAATAAACCTCCGTCTTTCAAGCCACCTCCTCCACCAGTTAAGTATTCCTCCATCCAAGTCTATAATGAAATTTACTCATCCAGTGATGAATTGGAAAATCTGAAATCAGCCTGAAAATCTATAATGATCCAGCATCAAATGGCATGCTTATACTGTATGGCTTTTACAATAAATGGCAAGCATTCACTGGTAGTGACGCACATACCCATTTGGACCGCTTAATCTTGTATTTGTGCTAAAGTATATGACATTTAGCACAGTCACAAACCCAGATTGCCTTTTGTAATTGGCACATAATGAAATCAAACATATGGCAAATGAGAGCTAGTGAGACTTTGCAGGGAACAGTGAGTCTGTATTCAATATACAAATATAATTCATTTGTTTGTTTGAAAGACTATGGATGCATGAGCTATATGTATGGTATTGATAATCTCAACTACGTTTCTTTACATCTTATAGCTACATGTTTGCTAGCATGGAGATGCTCGCAAGAGTTACCTGTTTTCCAGGCAGTGGCTTAAAATGAGAAAGCCACGTTACTGTATATGAATAGAAAGAATCAATAATAAATTAGACACAAATGCAAAGATTCCATTAGGGAATTCATTTCCGCTAGCTGTATGTACAACTGTATGTACAACTAAATGGATTTACATAAAACTGAGAATGAAAGACCAAACTCCAATAGAAGAGAATATATGTATCTCAGAGTTGAACTGTGGAGTCCTTGGTGCTCTTTGAGTTTGACTATTTGCTTGCAGATGTTTCATTACCCTATTCGATGACTTCACCAGTTCAAGTAGTCCTCAACTTACAACAATTCATTTAGTGCCATTCAAAGTTACAGTTGTATTGAAAAAAGTACCACGACTATTTTTCACACGATCGTTGCAGCATCCCCATAGTCAGATCAAAATTTATGATTTTATGACAGTTGCAGTGTCCCGGGGTCATACAATCACCTTTTGCAACTTTCTGACAAGCAAAGTCAATGACAAAGCCAGTGTCACTTAACAACCATGTTGCTAACTTAACAGCTGCAGTGATTCACTTAAGAACTGTGGCAAGAAAGGTCATAAAATGCTGCAAAACTCACTTAACAACTGTCCTACCCAGGGGAAAAAAATTTGGGCTCACTTGTGGTCGTAAGTTGAGGATTAGTTGGATTAGTGTGTGTGAGCTTTGCTCCCTGTTTATAGCTTGCCCTGCCAGTGTTGTTGGGGATTGTTTTTTCTTTGCTAGTTCCTTGATCGGGGTTTTGTTTTCTGCTTAGTTGTTTTCCTGGTGTTAATCCCTGCTTATCTGGGTATTGGCTGCTGGAGATGATGTAATGTGGTCTTTTTGTTTACTCTGTTGATGGCTGACTTGTCTGAAGGTCGAACTTCTAGGAATTCTCTAACATTTTTGGATTTAGCTTGATCTAGAATGCTTGAAGTTTTACAGTTGAGAACTTGGCTGAATCTGTCCATGTGTTATGAGATGGAGTTTTCATCACGTCTTCTGACTGCTAGTTGGTGTTCATGGATGTGCTCTGCCAGTTTTCTGCCTGTTTGTCCTACATAGTGTTATAGGACTTACATAGTAGATTGTAGGTGATTCTTGGGTTTTTCCCCTTCGGCTACCAGGTCTTCTGGTTTCCTTATTTTGCTGTGGTTTGTTGCACAATCAGCCAGATGTTTAGACTGAATTTGGCATTTTTATCCACCTATCGAGTCCTTCCCCACGGCTTGGAATAAACAGATGTTGTTTGTTATATTAAAAATAACACTGCAGTATGTAAGCTCTCCGAAGGAAAGCTGCCTTTTGTGACTGTTGATAATTTTGTCAGTGCTAATTGTGTTCAAGAGGTGTTCCAATTATTTTGTGATTGCACCGAAGGTATCTATTACTGTTGGTATTACCTTTGTTTCTTTTGCCACAGATGTTCTATTTCTATATATGCAGGTTTTTGTATGTTGTTATCTTTTCCAGTTCTTTCTCTTCTATTCTGCTGTCTCTGGGTTTTGCCATGTCCATTATCCAGGCTCTTTTTTGTCTTTCTTACCAACAATTGTTAAGTCGGGGGTGGGTGGGTGTTAAGTGGCAGGTGCTTGTCCATTTGAATTCTAAATTCCCATTAGCTTCTTCATTTTCTATTACTTTGTCTATTTTATGATCCTATAGTTCTTGCTTGTAGCAAATTGTATTTGATCTCCCATGTCGCTACTTTATCATAGCGTTGCTTGTAGTTAATCTGGGCAATGTTTTTGCAGCAACTCAATAGTCCAGTTTCTTCAGATTCTTTTGCAAACTTGGCATTTGCTGTTTTTTCTGTCTTCTCAGTTCTGGTTTTGTATGCATTTCTTCTTAAAGTTTGGTCTTGTGCAGCCAGAGTTAACCCCACTCTTTCTTTCTACAACTTGCCTGCTCTTAATCAATTTGTCTATTTTGTTATCCTATCAGTTCTTGTTTGTTACTATCTGCTTTGCCTCCTTTTTTTTTTTAATGTACTGGCCATGTAATATTCATCTTGCCATGTCTCTTTTCTGTTGTTTTTGGTCCTTCTTGCAGCCCAGTTTGGTCTCATTATTACATTTATATATCATCCATCTCCCTGTTTGGGGCAACACTGGCCTTTCGGAGGGCTTTATAATATTTGTATACTACAGTAATGATACTTGGTCATAATTCCTGGGTTTTTTTTTCCTGTTTGGTAGTATTATGTTTTTCATAGCTTGGGTTGGCTGTGCTATAGATGGATCAGTGGCTAGGCACTTAGATTGTGCATCTACTTAGTTAAAAGATGTTGTATAGGCAGTGTGTTTCCTTTTTCTGGTGTTCTGGGTTGCTGCAATGTGTTTGTGTTCATCTGAATAATGTTCTGACATAGCTCTTTTATGGGAGGTTGAGTTGTTACTTTGGTAATGGAGCACTTGGCTACTGCAGTTTGTTTTTCAATAGGCTTGCATTTCTAATTTGCTATTGGAAACAGGAAACAAACCACACACGCACTTGCTCTGAGGTTGTTACTTAGTTGAGTAGTGAAACATCCGCAAACAAACCACCAAACTCAAAGAGCACTAAGACCTCCACAATTAAAACTGTTCATAAATTCTCAAGTCAAAGCATTTTTTATTTTTTATTTTTAGAAAGTGCATACTTCTCATATCCTAACTAAACATTGTTCAGGAGAGCAGGTTTCAGTTTTGGAGAAAAAAAATAAATCCAGACGCTGATTATCCTGCGGACTAGATAAATGTTTATTTTTTTTATGCTTAACTGGTGAAACTCTGTTAAACAGATTCATTTTTTTCTAAATCTGAAGCCTAATTTATGTTCAAAATGTTGCTATTGTAGTGCTCTGTTTATGGCTGCTGTCATGCTGTATTATGCCCTTCTCCAACCCATTAGTGAGACAATCTTAAATTCACATAATCTCTAGAAAAAGATGCTAATTCTGGAAAGGTAGAAGGAAAGAGAAGAAAGAAGGCAACCAGCAGCAAAATAGATCAATTCATTTACTGTGACAATGTCGGAAGACCTCAAAGTTAAAGATATATCATTATGGGGGAAAATATATCTAAATGGTTGCTAGGAATCCAAAAGCCCAGTTTTTAAATGGTATTTTCCATCTTATTCTATCACCATCCAAGGGCAGACTCACGATGTATAAAATCTATTTGGCCTTGTGATCTATTATCTTGGGATAAAGTCAATGCACTAGTTGCAGTGAAGGCAGGAGAGAGAGCAGCAGTATCAGTAACAAATTTTAGGCCAATATAATGCTCTGCCAACTCAAAGATGAGTGGATAAAAAAGCTATGCAACATCCAGAGTTGAAAGGGAAAGAGGATTGTGAGAGCACATGACATATATGCTGCATTTGTTTAAAACTAAGGCATCTTTTTGTGAGAACATGTGTCTTCTGCTGCATTTGCTTTCATAGCCTTAGAAGACAGTACTGACCCCTCAGTAGGGAAAGCCTCAAAATTAGGTTTAAGTATTTGATCATGAATTAAGTTTCTTTCAACATTCTTAGGCCAAGCATGTTAAGATCATAAATGTGGCTTAAATGTCCCTGATTTTAGTGGGCCTGGACTAAGTACGTCTCATAGTGAAACCAATTCTTATTCCCTTTTTAGATGACTAGAAAGGAAAACTAGCAGACTTTTCCATATATCAAGTATCCCACTTTTAGGAAAGTGGTCTGTATAAGCTCACAGATTGCCCAGCTGTGTCCCGAATGGGATGGAGGTTACCCACCCAATAACGACTCAACATATTTGATCACTTTTGCGGTGGGGGAGAGAGTATTTTCCATGCTGAGCAGTATTGGCAAATGATGGAATCACAATTATCGTGCCACAAAAAAGAAAATGGGAATTAGGGTTAAGAATATAATTCCCCTCCATTCAACTTTATTCTAAATTCTGTTCTCTGGTGCACATGGATGTTCTCTCCAAAATGGAGAAATACAGTGACAAATAATTAAATGTTCTAATAGCAAGACATGAAGAACATTACTACTTCATAGTTACCAAATCTTATTTTAATCCTTGATTCATGTTCTAGTTATGATTTTTACGAGCACTGGGCAATGTGTTTTTTTTCTTTCAGTGTTCACATATAATTCAAATTAGTATTGCATATCCTAAAAGGCATTTAAGAATTAATTTGACAGTTTATTATTTTGCTATAATGTTTAACTGTTATGTCATAATCACTTAATTTATATATATGTACATGTACATATACACATAAACTGAAGTATGTATATTTGGAGCATGGATGGAAAAACTGTAATAAATTATGATGTTGATGTATGTGTAATAGTGACTGATCACCACAAGGTGGCCCTATTGTTCAATATTTTATCTTGTTTCAGGCATAACAAAAATAACGTGTCTTTCAAAGATTTCTGGTGATTTTTATCTACATATATAGTTTTCTTGGTAACAATTTGGAAGTGATTTGCCATTGTGATCTGCAATTTTCCCCCAGCTTCATGCTCAACATGAAACTCTATAGTTTATTGCAGTATATCTTGAAGATATCCAATCTAAATATTAACCAGGCCTAGTCTCAGAAATAGTCAACCACGTTTTATGATAAGAACTTGGACTAATATTAGCTACTACGTTTCCTAATGCAGTAAAGTGAAAAATGAACATGTGAGACTAAAAAGAGATAACCATATGGACAAAATAAACTGAAAAATAGTATTTATCAGAGGTTTTTTCAAGAGGTTTGTGGGTGTTTTCAGATAGATGGTTTGAACAAAAAGTGTGCAATAGCTATTCTGTCTTTCTTAGCAGACTGTATAGAAGGAAAAAATATGGAAAAAGCCATAGGAAAACACAGGGCGTTTACAAGTAAGAAATAATATTTTCTGGTCACTCTTAAACTTTGTGAATTAACAAGACAGAACAATGGTGTAATAAAAACTTCCTTGGAAAGCACTTTGTATGATATAGAGCCAATGTGGTTTCTCCTAGTAATTTTGATAGCTGGGATTTGGGGAGATGGGCCAAGAGATCAGAAAGACATACGCTTGAGGAAAAGTAATTTGACTAAAGAATCTGCCTGTTACCGTTCTGTATATTCTTCAAGAACCTTCAGACTCCTGAAAGGTTCATTCTTCATCCATTCAGGTCTCTCAGCCTACGTTCAGCTAACAAGATGCTTTAGGACTCATGGGAGTGCCATTTCAACAAGTAAAATGGTCTCCCACTCTTTACAAAATTAAATTGAAGAAAGTATTTGGATGCTTGTGCAAAGTTGTTGAGGAGGAAAGAATTGTTGCTGCCATCCTAACTTTCATTTTCCCAGAAACAAATAATTGATTGCTATGAGAAACAGGATACTGATAAACTGTCGACTTGATCCAACCGGCAACATCCTGTTTGTATATTTGAGCCAAGAAGTTGTATCCAGTATGACTAACCAGCATAATTTCATGGCACAAATATATAATCTGGACATTGCTGGTTGGTTCAGATCAGTATGCTGTTTAATTTGAATTTAAGGTAAAAAAAATAATTCTAAAATAAAACATAAATGTCAAACAACTGAAATAGACAAATCCATAAAATCATTGGTGAATTGAAGCCACAGCAGCTATTGGAACACCTCTACTTTTGGTTGAATGTCCCACGTAAAGGCCTGTTTCCTTATTATTTTACATATCGTTACCTAGATTTTTCTGTAATTTAGTTTTCATTATGGATTATCAAAGAAAAAAAAATGCCCCAAGAAGTGAAATGGCAAAGCTGAACTGCCTTAGAAGCCTCCTTACAAAATAGATTTTTAGTAAGTTAGCTTCTTAGACTTCAGAACATTCTGAATTATGTGTAGCACAAGTCTGTATTTTTATATGAAGGTTTTATATAAAGGAAATAATAGTTTAGCCACCACTTCCAGTTGATTTTATATGCATGTTATTTGTGTATATATCTGAATGCTACAAATCAGACTTGGATTTGAACATCTGGCTCATGATATCAGTTTACTACAGTAGTAAACTTTAATGTCAATATTTTATTTATCTAATTATTTTAACTGGAATGGAAATCATTTGATGATGAGTATTTACAACCTATACACAATAGAAACTCCCAAGAGTGGAACACTGAATTAAAATGCCGTCTTGGTTTTCAACAGCAGTATTATTTCTCCAGTGAATAAGAACTGATTACTATTCCCATGTAAAGGTCCCAAGTGGTTTATTGGCCATGAGACAAGAAGCTTGTTAATAAGCAATACAGGCAAAAGTTTCCTACATGTACCATGTAAACTGGCACTGCATAATACACCTTAATGGATTGCACAGGTTTCAGTAATGTGGTGAATCTAGTATGTTCTGAAGTAAAACTTGCTTCCGTACTCATTATTTTGTTTATATTTAGAAATGTGTAATTGCAGTCCAAATCGGTCATCTTAATTATGTGACTAAGCTAAAATTAGGTGTTCAAGAATAATCCTGATCATAAAAGTCTTACAATCACTGAAGAGATAAATTTGTCAGGGAAAGAAGAGGAAAGACAATTTGATGTCAACTGCGTATAAGGATTGCTCATAGAGTATAAAAATATGCTTTGAATTATGTTTGCAAACCACTATTTGTCATGACTATACTCTTGAAGATTCACTCTAAAGTTTCAGCTAAATGAAGACCTGAATATTTAATCAATACATTACATGCTACTTAGAACCAATGCACTTGGCATAAAAATGAAAGCTCTGTTATCATTAAAAATTAAAATTAATCAGTGATTTTGATAAGTTCCGGGAGGTTTAGACTTATCATAAAGAAAGGGACATAGTTCAATGTGAAATTTCACATTCAAGTCCTGCCACCTCCAAGAAAGATTAAAAAGGAGAGAAACCATGTATAAAATGGAGAGTTGCTGTTATAATAAATTCCCCTTAGGCTTGTGTTCTCCATAATTCCCAGGTTGTGGAATAAAGTCCAACATAGCTAAGGGATCAGGTTGGAGGAAGGTGGTAAAAGTACTGTACCAAATGAACCAATGGTCAAATACAGTATAATATAGCTTCCTGTGTACAGGTAGTCCTCGACTTATGACCACAATTGAGCCCAACATTTCTGTCGTTGAGTGAACGATTTGTTAAGTGAGTTTTGCCCCATTTTATGACTTTTTTGCCACAGTTGTTAAATGAATCACTAAAGTTGTTAAATTAGTAACTCGGTTGTTAAATGAATCTGGCTTCCCCATTGACTTTGCTTGTCAGAAGGTCACAGAAGGTGATCACGTGACCCCAGGACACTGCAATGGTCATACGTATGAACCAATTGCCAAGCGGTTGAATTTTGATCATGTGACCATGGAGATGTTACAACGGTCAGAAGTTGGAAAATGGTCATAAATCACTTTTTTCAATCCCGTTGTCACTTCAAATGGTCACTAAATCAACTGTGGTAAGTCAAGAACTACCTATACTATATTATAGTGCTTCTGGTCAATATATATGTATGTCGATTTGTATGTATGAATGATCATACACACACACACACATATACAGAGAGATATATCTCTCCGCACCAACAAAGAGAAAAGAGATACAATATACATCAACTGCAAGTTTAAATTAAAAAGTGTAGCTATACATGACAAGTTTTTTAAGGCCTGTTCTACAATTAGTCTAACACATTTGAAATCCTGTTGAGTTAATGATATTGAAGAATACTTTTCATACTCATACAGTTAGGAATTAATGGATTCTGACAACGAGTAAGAGCATTTAGGTTGTTCTCTGATTGATTTCAAACACCACAGCAAGGCAATTTAACCTGAAAATTAACACTAAGTTGATTTCATAGATTCTTGTGATAGAAGTAATAAGTGAGCATTTAAATGTGAGCATTTAATGTTCTTAAAAGTATAAGAAACAAAAGCTTTTATAGAACTATTTTCAGACATGCAAATATAACCCTGAGAAAACTTGTAGTTATGTCACATTAAGGGCCAATGTGTTATTCTATTTATTTAGAGACACTGATATGTAGAAACAAATGCACATTTACAAGTTTTACTGTTTACTTCCTGATCCAAAAGTTCTACTCGTACACCTCATGCCCACACCATGAATATCAATCCCTCTTGATGACCAGTCTATCCTGCTAAGTTTGAGTTCCAGAAGAACAGGCCAAAGGTCAATACAGAACACTTTTCTCTATGTCCCAAGGATTACAGTTCCCATACATGTTCATAACTTCCAAAAGATTTGACAAGTCCATCAAAGTTTGGTTTGAATTATTATTGGCAAATCATATGTTGAATGTCTGTTTATGAAATAAATGGAAATAGCACAATATTTTGTTCTTATTTGTTCACTCGATTTCTTTATAAGTTGTAGGACCAATTTCTTTATAAGTTGTAGTATCTATAGTGACAAAGATAATGCAAACATTCAGAAAATCTGAAAGAGTGTGTGTGTACATTTGTTTACAGAACTATGCATCTGTTTGACAGCTGAGATAATTTGGAGTTGTAGAATTCAATATTGTTGTATGCTGATATATTAACACACATTTGCACAACATAATCATGATTATTGAACTAAAGTTTATTCCACCAAATTTTCAAGGATTGCCATTACACAATAAATCGGATCACACAGACTGGATACATGCAGTACCGGCTCAAATATGGATGGCATGGTTTATTTTGTATGAGCACATAGCCCTGATTCTTTCGATAGAAAGAGGGAAAGTGATGGGATATGTAATGGCTGTCTGCCCAAAGTAATGCTATACATGGAAATGTATTCGACTGAATCACTTTTCAAATAAGGCAAAGGCACTCTTGTGGGCTCTTATGTTAGAGAAATGTTATTCAACTAATTCTGAATTCTCTAGATGGTTTAGACTCCCTCCATTCTGTCTCATGGACAATAACAATAGGACATTGTCCTCATGAACTGAAATTATTTTCATGCTTATAATTATTATTCTATTGGCTCCTTTCAGAGTATGCTTAGCTAAACAATATGAGATTCTAATACAGCTAGTCCCCGACTTATGACCACAAGCCCAAAATTTATGTTATGTGAAACATTTGTTAAGTGAGTTTTGCCACATTTAACAACCTTTCTTGATGCAATTGTTAAGTGAATCACTGCAGTTGTTAAATTAGGAACATGGTTGTTAAGTGAATCTGGTTTTCCCATTGACTTTGCTTATGAGAAGGTCACAAAAGGGGATCACATGACCCTGGGATGCACACCTGTCATAAATATGAACAAATTGTCAAGCATCTGAATTTTGATCATGTGACCATGGGGATTCTGCAATGTTGCAAGTGTAAAAAACGGCCATAAGTCCATTTTTTCAGCACCGTTGCAACTTCAAACAGTCACTAAATAAACTGTTGTAATTCAAGGACTGCCTGTAGTAAATTTTGTTCAGCTTTTTAAATAGCAATATAATACAGTCCATTTTACATCTGACATGTGCTAGCTACATGTATTACAGCCTTATGATATATTTTAGTAGAAACATAGTCCCATATATAAATACGAGTGCACATACAAATGAGAATGCAATAATTTATTCCACTGATGCACTGACACTTGGAAGAGCGGGAGGAAGTTGCATGGAATTGGGTGAGATCAAATCAGAATGACTCAGGGGAACTTAAATAGCCTGCCATTAGGAATAAGAGACTCTCTTTGATGCCTGGGGGATGAGATTTCATCTGAACAACAGCTGATACTTTATTGCATACCTGAGTTTGTGGAACCACATTCATCTTGCTCACGCAGTTGTTCTCATTCTCTCACAAACAGAGAGACTGTTCCTCAATATGACTTTTTCGAAAGGTTTAACTGAAAACACATTCAGAATCCACAACACCACACGATAACGTATTTTCAAGGCTGCTTGGTTTTGGAACTTTATTAACATAAAGGATTATTTAAAACCCACTGGAGATTTCGGGATATCACATCAAGACTGAAGCTGGTGTCTGGTACATTACGAAGAAAACAATACAACAATCCATAACACAGAACAATCCATAACACAGAGAGCCAGCCCATAGATAATATTGTTTGTTAGGTTCAGCTAAAATGTTGGAAAACATAATGTGGGTTTTTTGATCTCAGGAATCTTTATCATGCTGGAGTAGAAACTCTCCCAAGAAATGCCAATAATTAGGGAACATCCAATAATCATGTTAAAGTTGTAGAAAGCCACAGCTGACAGATGGTGGTACTTGATCTCTGACTATTATTGGCCAGAAGTGGCTCGGTGGTTAGAATGCAGTATTGCACATTAATTCAGCTCACTGCCAGAAGTTCAATCCTCACCAGCTTAAGGTTTACTCAGCCTTCCATCCTTCTTAGGTCAGTAAAATGAGGACCCAGATTGTCTGGGGCAATATGCTGACTCTTTAAACCACTTAAAGGCAGCTGTAAAAAGCACTGTGAAGTGGTATATAAGTCTAAGTGCTATTGCTACTATAATTGCCTGCCTTGAATTTTTCTGTGGAAAGGATGATAATTAACATCATAGAGAAAGCTGCAATTCTATGAAAATCTTAAAGCCTATAGAAATTTGCCACTAGGCTTCGAACAAGTTATATGCTATATAATATATAGCGCACAGAACTAACACTTGAGCATGTAGAGAAAATGTTTCAGAGTTTCCTCCTGCGGTGCCTAGTGGAGCAAAAACAGACGTTTCTGTTGCTCCGTGAGTACAGTTTTATTTGTAGTGCCCTAAAAAGGAGGCTGTTCATGAATATGTATGCCTAATGGAAGAAAAGGTCATCTGTTCTAAATGTAATGCTGGTTTTTTTCTAACCCTATCCTATGTTATATCCCCAGGTTGATTTTCCTTTCATAATTCAAAGCCTTTATTGTCATTGTGCATCATGTATACAATGAAATTGGTTCCAACAAATGTTTTAGATTGCTGAATGAATCTAATAGCAGGGCAATCATTATGCCAAATAAGTTGGAACAGAACTAACTTCTTCAACAATAAAAATATTTGGGGAATCCTATTGAAAAAAATATTGAGTCATAAATTACAAGATTCTTGTAATTGATTGGAGAGAGAGAAGGAAAGAGAGGGACAGTTAAAAAGAGAAAGGGAAGGAAACAAGGAAAAAGAAAGGGAAGGAAGAAGGGAAGGGAAGATAACTTATACAGAGTAAACTCTTAACCAATTTTTATTATTTGTGGAATTTGTACATATATCACCAAAATTTGGTGGCATGGCTGATTTTCTACACTTGGCCTGCTCAATCTAATAGTGTAGCTATCATCAGCCACGGTCCACATAGTACAGTGGTTCATACAAATAGTGACTGCAGAACTCTAACACAAATATCCTTGCCCATTTTAAATTGATTTCAATAGATGGAATAAAAATCAGTCATATGAATTAAACTTAATCAGAATCACTGCTAGTCACTTCAAAACTATCCAGCTTCATACAGTAGACATAGTGATCATTAAAGAATGAATGAAACCTAAATCTGTCAGATGTTTGAAAAAGTACACGTACCCTTTAGTTCTACAGACAGTGGGCTCTTTTCCAAAGCACTGTGTCTGTCTATTAGTAAACTCCATTATCAGGTTGCAAGTGTAAGAGGATTTTTTGGAAGTGATTATGAAACTATGTGGTACATCCTATGATGAAAAAGGTTATGAGTATCAAATAAAGCCACCAAAGAATTTTCTAGATATTTTAAAATGTGGAATTCTCTGAATGCTTCCATAAGTATTATGTAGCTTCATCACAGTGGCAAGGCAATGAGTGGAATTATACATAATACTAAGTTGTGGTTCATGGTTTGCTGAATAAAATGTAATTGGTAGGTTCACACAACATGCTAAACCATTAAGAAATGGTTAAAGCCACAATGGCTGAGTTCATAAAATGTATTTTAGGGCTCACATCAAAATGCATTTAAGCAAGAGGTTGGTTCCTAGTCACATCTTCATCTTCAGAACTTCAATCTTGAGTTTTTTTAAATCTTCTAAGAAATTCTACTTACCACTCACAAATCTATGTCTTTCCCACCCTTTTTTACATCCTTCTTTTCTTTGATCAAAAGAAAACTAGAATATAGTCTCCAGTTTGGCTAACCTTAGCTGTGACTAAAATTCCAATTAAACTTACAGAACTTATTGATTACAGTTATTTTAATTGCTGTTAAGGAAATATTACAGTATTATAGATTGGAGCCTGCTCTGTGCAGAATCCAGAATGGCATCTCTAACAGCCTCTGAGCGAACAACTCTTATGAAGGCTATTTTAATCATTTCATGTGGCAGCCTGTTCCATTGGCTGCCAGCTTGTACTGTCAGGAGGTTTCTCCTCATGTACAGTATATCTTGAACATCTTTCACTGATTCTTATCCTATCCTCTGGGTTAATAGAGAATTCCACTCCTTCTGAGTGACAACACTTCTTTGGCAGTCACATAATTGTTTGTCTCCTCTGCTCTACTAATAACATTTGGCTTGAAAGCTATATCATATGGTAACTGTTGGCAATTTCCAGACATGATGATTTCCTACCTACCAGAAATGTGTGCAGTAAAAGATGGGAAACTGCAAACTTTCACTTTACCATTTAAATCTTGTAATTTAAAAGAACAACTGAACTCTGGTCTGAGCATAAGAAGAACTCAATTGGGGGACATATGTGCAGACAAAAATTCTTAACTTATACTCAAGTATATATGGTACTCCTTGTAGAATCAGTGGCACTCTGGAGCTGGACCTTAGGGATATAGTTCAGGTTCGTTGATTTATTCAACTCTTTCATCCCACCTTGGAAAGTGGCAGGCAACAGGCAACTGGAGATTGAACAATGGCAAACACCTAGGCAACAAGGTATGTCATTGAATTAACTTCTCATTTTAAATACTTTTCAATCAAGGACTGGCAAACTTGTTCTTTTCATTTAAAACAAATACTTCCATGCAAAAACACACAGACACACCCTTATTGTTCTAAGCAACATGGAAAATATGCTAAGTGGTGTTCATAGCAGAAAACACACACACTCATAGTTACCTCATTAGAAAAATACATAAATTGTTCAATAGCTAGCAAATTATAAATTTAGACATATTGTGGACATTCTTGTATTATTTTTACAGAAATTATTCTGTATCACCAGTCCACGATGTTGCAGGAATAGGAACACTTAAAGCAACACTCTAGGATTCCAAGAAAACTCTTTAATAATGTAGGAATGAACACGTGTAGAAATAATTCTGTAACACTTTTATTGTGGCATAAGCTTTTGTAGATTAAACTAGTTTCATTAAATATTATATATATGAATATTTGGATTGCACTTTCTAGATTTTTGCCTTCATTTGCAAAGAATGTATACATTATTATTAAAAGAAAACATAATTAAGAGCATCTCCACATAAAAAGTTTTGCTTTGCTATGGAACTACCTCTAGATTTGGTTGCTTGTATAATGTCAACTTATTTGAAACGCTTAAATGTTTTTCTTTTGGGGGGGGGGGTTTGATTCCACTATAGTTTATTTTAAGAGGACAAAAAATATTTTTTTTCTTTTTAACATTATAGTTCTGGTGGATATTTTTTTCCCTACAACTAGTAGGAAATCCTAGCTCATCTCCTTACTTCTCAGAGAATAGATTGAAGACAATCTCCCCCAACACCCACCATCTTATTTAAAATTTAGAATAATGTTTTTCAAAGTTGCAAACTTTAAGATGGGTGGACTTCAACTACCAGAATTTCCCAGTCCACATAATGGCTGGGGAATTCTGGGAATCAAAGTCCATCCCTCTTAAAGTTGCCAACTTGGAAAATCACTGATCTATGTACTTCAGCCACCACCAGAAGACAGATCCATAATTTGAACTATACTGAGGAAAGGACCTGGTAACTGGACTGGTCTCCATTCTCGGTTATAGTTCTCATGGGCTGTGTAATGCTGCAGAAGATAGATCACCTGACAACAGCAAAGCTCAGCAGTTTAGCAATCACTCAGATATTTGGCTGGTGGTCAAAAGCATGCAGTATGAATGCCAACCACAGGGTGGAACGTAATAATTCATTTTATTTCTGTTTTCTGCCGCGTGTTGGCCAGACAATGTTTCCTAGTTCAAGGAGCTTGACTAAGTGCTTCCCCTCCACCCAGCCAGACATAATGGAGCTGTGGACTCTATCTGAGCATCATCAGGAAAACTGAATAGAATGGGACTTCGTTTCGTAGGGCGAGAGAAACTACCAGTTGCAAAAGAAAGTTTGAGTTTGATAAAAGGTTGGGTTTGGTTGGGACTGTGGAGGAAAAAAAAACATTCCAGAAAAACATCTCTGCGGAGCATTCCTTCTTCTATTCCAGGGTCCTTCCGTCTTCCTTCCCCAACAATGACTTAGACTGGAGGAGGTTGGGAAGAAGGCCCCAGAAGTCAATTCTGCAGAGGAGAACTATCTTCAGGTCAGCCGGGGAGAGCACAGACGGCTTTATCTCATTCTCTGCAGCTCCAGGATTTTAAGGCTAACAGAGAGTACGATCGCGAGCCAACTTCAACCTGCTTTGGTGGGATGAGATCAAACAATGCCAGTGTGGACTTGGCTCCATATACTGATTTGGCGATTTTGATTTTTAGGGATGGTTGTTTTTAGAAAATTACGGTCCCATGAACCAGTCAACAATTGTGTTTCTGTCAGGAACCTGTAATTAATTGACAATGGCGGCTGTGCTTTCATTCCCGGTCGATTTCCTGCCTTCGAAGTGTATCGCACAAAACCAAAAATCCGGAAGAAACAAGCCGCCGCGTACGAGCTCAGCCGGCTCAGCAGTCCCGTCAGGCCAAATCGCCGTCCGCCACGTCTAGACGGCCGCCTGGTGGCGCTGTCGATCAATTTGGAAAGGCGCGCCAGGACTAGGGGCCGTTTCATGACAGCCAGAAGGGCGGCCGGAGGGGGGCGAGTCTCTCCCCCCCCACACCCCCGAGCTGGCAGCTTTTCCCGCCGCCCGCGGAGCGCGGTCGGTGTCCTCATCAGCCTCCTTTGCCTTCGCCACAGGGATGCAGGGGACTTTAAGAGCCGGGCAGGCGCGGCGTCCCAGGCGGGGCGAGGGCGAGGTAGTCGCTCTCCCGGTTTGGCAAGTTTCCCATAGGATGACCGAAGAGGAGCCACTGCCGGCTCTTACTCCAGTGCGCCGCAGCTAAGGACGGGAGAAGCAGCCGCTCGGCGCATCGGCGTTCCCGAAGCCGGAGCGGAAGGCGAGGAATGGCAACCCAACGCAGCAACGCAGGCTGGATGGGCTCCTTGCCGCCCGTCGTCAGCGCCCTGCCGCTTTCCACGCTGGCCATTCCAGGTAATCGACGATCGTATCGGCGGCCTTTGCGTCCCTCGTTTGAGGGAGGTTGCACCCCTGGCGAAGTCGTTCAGCCTGCATCCCAGAAATATGAAACGTGCTTGGCAAAAAAAAATAGCAAAGGGCACCTCCCTCACGAGAATGTCCTCCAGATGTGCTGACCTGAGAGACCCGTGATGGATAGGACCTGAGAGACCCGTGATGGATAGGACTTGTAGGAAGTGGAGTTTGATACAACTGGAGGACAACAGATTGAGGAGTTTTAAAGAATCAGGAAACCAGGGAGTTCTGAAAGTTGTAATTTAAACCTATCTGGAGGGATGGTGGTGGTAGTTATGATAATTATGTGAAGGCAGGTGCCATTGATCTAAGTGAGATCCAGAAGTCGGGATGTGGGGTTGGGCACATTAAAGACCTACTTATTATCTTGCACTTAAGAAAAATTAAATAATTGGAAAATGAAATGTCATTAGCGATTTGCATCTACTAAATGAGTTTCTTTGAAATGGAATATAAGACATTTTGTAAATGTTTCCTTCCTTCACAAAATCAGAATATGTGTTTTATACATCATTAATAGTCTAAGATTTACAAAATATAGTGTGGGGGGGGGGGAAGGGGGGTTTGAGAAGCTTTATCCCAGAATAAGAATTTGATACATTTCATTGAATGAATGAATGAAAAGTTTATTACAGTCAAAGGATCCAATAGCTAAGAAAGAAAACAAGACACATGCTGACATTTCATAGAAAACAAAATCATTCAGGAAATAGTTTAGACTACAGACAGACTAACCTTAAGCCTAAATTTGGACAAAAGGAAATGTGCACATATATGGTTTAAGTTGGAGCCAGTTTCGTCTAGTTGTTAAGGCACCAGGACAGAAAACTGGAGGCCATGACTTCCATCTTAACCATGATAGCCAGCTGGTGACCTTGGGCCAGTCACACACACTCAGCCCAACTCACCTCAAGGATTGTTGTTGGGAAAATAGAAGGAGGAAAGTGTCTGGATATGTTCACTCTCCTGAGTTATTGATAAAAATAATAGACGCAGGATATAAACAAATAGGTATGGTCGAAAAATCAATGAAGGGTACATTTAATTTATTTTTCTCAAAAGTTAGAAAGCAGTTTATTATTATTATTATTATTATTTATTAAATTTATATACCGCCCCATTCCGAGGACTCGGGGCGGTTCACATAAAA
>JANHFL010003828.1:308901-325702 GCA_032468155.1 Oxyrhabdium leporinum | reverse complement strand
CTTCTTCCCTGTATGCTAATTCGTCTCCTCCTGTAATAAAACCCAGTACGGTGGTATCATCTGCAAACTTTATTATCCTGTTAGATGGATCAGAATATATGCAGTCGTATGTGTACACACAGCCCTGAGGAGAGCCAGTGCTGAGCTTCAGGGAGGAGGATGTGAAAGACCCAGCTCTCACTGTTTGTGGCCGGTCTGTCAGAAAGTCTTTAATCCAATCACAGGTGAGAGAAGGGAAATTCAAGTCAGTCAACTTTTCAATGAGGATGTCCGGCAAAATGGTATTAAAAGCCGAGCTGTAATCTATGAAAAGCATTCTGACGTACTTCCCAGGTTTCTCTAGATGACTCACTACAGAATGTAAGCAGGGGTGGGCTTCAAAAACCACAGCAACGGGTTCACTGCCCGGTTGCTGGGTGAACGTGGCCATGGTGGGCGTGGCCTAGCTGGCCTCCTGCACTATGGTGAGGGGAGCGTTTTCGCCTTTTGTGGAGCCTCTGGGACTGTGAAAATGGCCTCCCCCCAGGCTCCGGATGCTCTAGGGAATCCCATTCGTCTCTCTCCCCGAGCCTCCGTGTGCGCCCTGCACTTACCTGCATCCACAACGGGCTGCGTGGAGACTCCTGGGAGGGGGGGCAGGGAGGGGCCAGCCAGGAGTGGGATTTGGGGGTTCAGAGATCCCCACAGAATCTTCAATAATGATACACCGAAACCCCCGCGAACACCCAGCAGCCCATACCTGAATGTAGGGTAGTAGCAATGGCATTGCCTGTCGACCTATTTCCTCTGTAGGCAAACTGATATTGGTCGAAGTTTGATGGAAGGCATGACCTGAGCTGTTGAAGAACCAGTCCCTCAAAGCACTTCATCACTACAGACATTAGTGCAATGGGTCTGTAGTCATTCAGGCTGTTTATTACTATTTTCTTTGGGACTGGAATGATAGTGGCTGCTTGGATGATGGGACACTAGCTGTTTGCAGGGAGATGTTAAAAATCCTTATTAGGACCTCTGATGGTTGGTCAGCATAGGTTTTTACCACTATCCCCAGCACCCTATCTGGACCTGCAGCTTTATTGGAATTCACGGTCTTCAATACAGCTCTCACTTGGTGTTCATGTAAGGTGAGTGGCTGGGAGTTGGAGGGCCGGTGGGCTGGGGCTACAGGGTCAGGTCTCTTGACCTCGTAGCGAGTGAAGGTGTTCAACTCCTCTACCAACGAGGCATCGGAGTTGACTGTCTTCATCTTATTGCCCTTATAGTTGGTTAGGTGCTGCAGTCCCTGCCACACCTGCCTCAGGTTGTTGTCTACTAGATGGTTCTCCAACTTTCGTTTATATTTTTGTTTAACCACCTTGATGCCTCTCCATAGATTTGCCTTGACCTCATTGTATTTATCTCTGTCACCTGCCTTAAAGGCGGAATTTCGGGCTCTCAGAAGTGTCCGTACTTCTGCTGACATCCAGGGTTTGCAATTCCCGTAGAATCTGATGCACTTGTCCACTGTTTCATTATCCATGCACATTTTGATATATGAGAGTACGGTGTCAGTGAATTCTTGCAGCTCCAAATGTTCAAATATACTCCACTCAGTAGTCTTAAAGCAGTCTTGCAACTGACAGAGTGCTCCCTCCGGCCAGATTTTAAGTTTTCCTGACTGGCCATATCCTTTTCCTAAGGGGGATATACTTTGGGCACAATAGCAGAGAGATGTGGTCAGACATACCCAGATGGGAGAGGGGGATTGTTCTATATGCCTGTCTTAAGTTTGAATACATATGGTCTAAAGTGTTCTTACCCCTGGTGGTACACTGCACATACTGCACAAACTTAGGAAGAACAGACTGTACACAAGCTTGATTAAAATCCCCAGCCACGACAAAAGTGCCCTCTGGGTAAGTTTGCTGCTGCCTCTTGATGGTGTCGTGTAACTTAGAGAGCGCTGTGCTAACATTTGCATCAGGTGGAATATAGACAGCAGTGATAACTATAACAGAAATCTCTCTAGGTAAATAAAATGGCCGACGAATGACAGTTAAGAATTCCACATCTGGAGAACAGTGCGCATAAGTAACTCTACTGTTAGTACACAAGTCATTATGTGTGTAATGAAACAAGATTGAGGGAAACAAGATAATATAGCTATAACATATTAATATCATGGAGAATAGTGCTGGATGTGCCTACATCATTTCTGGCTCTTTTTAAAAATTCTTTTGCAGGACACATTTTATTATGTTTACCAGGAATACCTTTTGCCTGAGTTAGGAAGTAGATCTATTTCAGAAGGTTCATTCTATAAAATAATCATGTTCCTTTGACTATTCTTCATTCCATCTTTGAGTTAAATGGTTTTTTTGTTTTATTTATTAAATTTTTATCCTGCCTTTATTACTTTATAAGGCTATGAACATACCTGATACTTCTTCCTCCTCCTATTTTCCCCACAACAACGCTGTGGGATGTGTTTGGCTGACAGAGTGTCATTGGTCCAAAAATATCTAGCTGGTTTAAAAACCACATGTAAGCAAATATCTATAGGCAACTTATGGATATGCCTTCTTCTGATGGCAGAGCTAGGAGTAAACCATTTATTTTATTTTCACCGTCATCAGGATGAATACTGTAATGAACGACTGATCCTTTATTATTATCTACTTTGTTCACACTCCTACCGTCTCCCAGAAGGTACATCTGGACATAATTGAAGCATAAGATTTGAGCCACTATTTGGACATTTAGCAATCAAGAAGTAAAGATTGGAAGGAAGCTACATCTGGACACACTTTAAGTAATATAAATTGAACCCTCAAAGCAGCAGGCTCTCATATAGGATACAGATACTGGCTCTAAGCTATCTTTATCTTTGCATCTAAATGCAAGGTTTATATAGTTACTAACAAGGTTCTCAGAATTCTGGATTTCATTAAAAAGGAAAGGAGTTGTTTATTATGCTGTACAGCCTGAAGGGCATCATTTACTCACTACACACAGGCTCTTCTGGTTTAAATATAGCACCTAGAAAATTATCCCTGTAGAAGGAAGGGCACTTAAGCTTTGAATATAAGTCCTGTTTTCATGGTTTTCAAATATGAAAAAATGCTCTGCATCATAACTTGAATGGTTCCTGCCTAACACCAGTTTCTGAACCTTTTGAAATACCTTCAAGAACTCTTGTAAGCTATAACTCCCCATTTCTTTGTCAACATTATGTACAATTCGATTCTGTAAAGTATCTGACCAGACACACAATTATTTGCAGTTTCTTTCTTTGAAATTGCACAGTCAATGCAGTGACAGATAGAATAGAATTTAAACGAGTAAATGGGGGATGGAAAGGCTGCCAAATTCTCTGCACATTCATAGCTTTGCCAAACACTCTTCAATCCTACAATCCCTGTTTATAGCCATTTTTCTCCTAGATGAACTTCTTTGGACTCCCAGCATGTTACATATATTATTATACAATATTATACTCTATATGGTGGATAGATTCAACTCAAGCATTTATTCATTGCATTAATAAAACAGATAGTTTTACACATATTTTTGAATTTATCAGACCAATCTAAATGCTTCAGAAGAATATTAAGGTCAGCATCATTCATTCATTCATTCATTTTATATAACCACCCATCTCACATTCATGATTGCACTGACTTACAATTAATATATAAACACTATCAAAAAATAAAAGAATAAAGCAACCATGTAAGCAGGTACAAAACATTAAAAAGAACAGTTAGAAACCATATACTACAGTCACTAGGAAAACAGTCATTCAAGAACAATACAACCATTTTACAGGCTCCAGGCAATCTTTAGCCCCAAGGCAGATGGTAAATTCAGGTCTTCAGGCACTGAAGGGATGGGCAGATCCAGGGGTGGGCTACTGGAGGTTTGCAGGGATTTGGGCAGACCCTTAGCGATGATTCTATGGGGATCGCCGAGCCCCCAAATCCCACTCCTGGCTGGCCCTGCCCACTCTGCCCTGGCCCTCCCACTCCACCTCTCCCCTCTCAGGAGTCTCCATGTGGCCCGCTGTGGATGCAGGTAAGTGCAGGGCATGCGTGGAGGCTCAGGGAGGGAGAAAAATGAGATTCCCGGAAGTTCGGGGAGGCTGGATTCGCACTCCCTGAGACTCCAGGAAAGCCTCTGAACCTCAAGGAAGGCCCCCATGGTGCAGGAGGCTGACTAGGCCACGCCCACCATGGCCACGCCCACCCAGCAACTGCTCAGCGAACCCATTGCTGAGGTTTTTGAAGCCCGCCCCGGGGTAGATCCTCTTACTGGGGACAGGCATTCTTTCAAATAACTGTCTGCATGCCATGTAGGACTTTATAGGTTACCACCAGCATCTTGCATTGGACCTGGAAGCAAATTGATCACCAATGCAGCACATGGATCAGAGGTGTACTATACATAGTTCTAAGTATGCATTAGGTCAGGGGTGTCAAACTCGTGGCATCACATTGTCACATGACATGTCATGACTTCTTCACCCTTCGCTAAACCAGGGGTCAGCGTGGCCAGTGTGTGATGCATCCAGCCCATGGGCCACAAGTTTGATACCCCTGCACTAGGTAACCATTGTGTTTTGCAGCAACTGAAGCTTCTGAACACTCTTTAAGGGCAGCTCCATATAGAACACATTACAGTAATCCAAATGGGAAATGACCAGGGTATAGTGACTAACAATAGAGCCTCCTGATGCAGGAAGGGGTATATCTGGCAAAAACCCCCTCTAAACTGTGCAAAGGTCCTTTTACCCATGACTGCCACCTGCTCTTCAAGGGTGTGAATCATGAGATCAGAAAGAGTCCCAGATTGTGTACCAAATCTACAACCCCATCCAGAACCAAAGATAGCAAATTTCTAGATTAAGATGCCTTACCCCCAAACCCAACCCCACTCTATCCTGCCAGGGTTGAGCAAAAACCTGTTGTTTACCATCCAAACTCTTATAGCCTCCAGATACTAAGACATTGGCAGCATTACTTACTTCACCAGGGACAGAGATATATGATGGATATCATCAGCATATTGATGATAACTCACCCCATGGCTATGGAAGACTGCACCCGAATCATGTAGGCTTCATATAGATATTAAACAGCGGAAAGAGTACTGAACCCTGAGGCAATTCCCAATTTAGGAGCTCAGAGCAGAATCTGTTGCTCCCAATCAATACTGACTGAAACTAGCTACTGAAGAAGGAGGAGAACCAGCTCAATACACTGCTAACCACTCCCAACCTTCACAACCAGTCCAGAAAGATACCAAGATTGATGGTACTGAAAGCTGTTGAAAGATCAAGAAGAGCAAGGATGAATGCACTAACTTTATGCTGTTCTTGCTAGAGATCATTAAAAAGCATGGCCAATGCTATCTTGGTCCCCTATCCAGGTCTGAAACCCAACTGAAAGTGCTCCATATAATCTGCTTTATCCAGGACATCTGAAGCTGATGTGCGAACACCTTCTCAAACTAGACAAACATTGTCAAGAATGATGGGTCCAGCAATGTCTTCCTGAAGAGATAGTAAACCAATGCCTCTTTAAAGAGTGTTGGAATCATTCACACAGAGAAAAAATTCCTACTGCTGAAGCTGAACCACACTTCACTTTCCTGGAAGTTTTCACTAACCAAGAAAGCTTCCAGGATAGCTCTAATAACAGATGGCCAAGCTCCTGGTCATAAGGATCCTTTCTGCTTACTCGGGCCCAACAGGTTCAAACTCCTCCCAGATAACATGGCAAGATTACCCCAGACATGTTGATAGGGCATGTACTAAGGCTGGCATCCAGATGAGAACAAAATGGGTTTTGTTTGTTTTTTGTCTAACAGGTGTTCTGCAAACTCCTCTGCCAGGCCCTGGAAAAATATTTAACAATTCCCTTTACCCCACCCTTACCACCACAAGGCATATTTTAACAGTTCTCAACCATGTTCCGGGCTTCTCCCTCAGTTCTTCTGTAAACCACAGGGAATGATGAGATCCAGAAAAGTCACAGGGGCATTATCTTATCCAGGGTGTCAATCAGAACATGAAGCAGTCACTCAGAAATATCTCTGCTCCCCTTTTAACCTCATCAGGGTCCATTGGTTGCCAGGAATGGACTAATCAAATATGTCATGCTTCTGTGTGGTGGTGACACTCCTTTTTACTCATTATGCCACTCCATACCTATCACCATGAAGATCTTTTGACCTGTCCCAAGTTTCCTCCCTAATATCTCACTGTCCTCTGGCATGTATCCTCCAACTCTCAAGGTAAGGGATCTCCATATCATTATTCTCTAATCAACATTCCCAAGGGTATTTCAGTATTTCTACTTAAAACCACAAGGAATTCAACAACCTACCTCTCATTCCCATACAGCAGCCAACAATCTGAACAGTCCACCATACCAGGCCTTTCTCACTGGACAGTCAGTGAGTTTACTACCTATACTAACTGCAATATTTCCCCTGCACTACCTCCACCTCTTCCAGGGGAAGTAAGCACACATAAACAAAGACAAGCAAATCCCATATCAACCCATTATCTACAGTTGTGAACAATCTAGATGATAATATCAGTAGCACTTAGACTTATATACTGCTTCACAGTGATTTACAGCCCTCTCTAAGCGGTTAACATAGTCAGCATATTGCCCCCAACAATCTGGGTCCTCATTTTGCCGATCTCGGAAGGATGGAAGGCTGAGTCAACCTTGAGCAGGTGAGAACCGTACTGCCAAACTGCAGGCAGCAGAAATAGCCTGCAGTACTGCATTCTAACCACTGGACTACCATGGCTCATAATGTGGCAGCACCAAAAATGACTACAAAATGGTTGCAACTAGATTGTTGTTCTTTTCCTGCTTAGGTAGGAAATGTGAAAAGAGGGTCATTAAATATCCACAGAGAGATTCACAACTATATCAAGGCTAAATCTTCTGCTGCCATTAGTCCCCTACCAACTAAGAAGTGAAAACTACTTGGGAGTCATCTTTCCCAATCTAAAATTACAGTCTGAATTGAAATCTAGGTATCTTTGAACAACAAAGGCTCAACATTTGTTTTGAAATTCCATGAGCTGCTGGTGCTGCTGTTGCTAGAATTTTTACCAGCATTATCTTAGCTGTGTTTGCTTAAAAATTATCTGCGACTTTTCAGTTTGTTTATTTGTTTAAGCAACTGGTGAACAACACAAAAAGATATCATCAAAGGCAAGCAGCATCTTCAGATATATAACAAAGGCCTTTTAAGCTAAAAATAACTCCTGGAAAATTTGGGGTATTCTAAATCAAGCTTGCATTTCTTAAATTTTTGTTTTGCCTTATTTGGACATGCAAAACAGAATCCAGAAGTCTCTGTCTATTGCTCTCTGTATGGTTTGATTCCTGGGATAAAGAAGAGATCCTTTATGCTGCAGATACATTGCTAAATATGGATTGCATTAATAGCAAATGAATTAGTTTGCTGGCACACCAAGACACGTTTCTCCATCACAGCTAAACTTAAAACATGCAAAATGCTATACATAACTATTATAGAGAGAGCAATATGGCATACAACAAAAAGATATATTCAGCAGGGATGCAAAATCTGTGCTTTATGAAACTTCTTCTAACATTATATTAACAGAGAAATCAAGCTTTTCCTAGATTGTTTTAATTTTGTCCCATGTTTCTATGGGACAAAATATGAAATGTAAAATATGAATTATAGTGAACCTTTAACTCTGTGGACTTCATCTTCATCTATCATTCCAGCATAAGTGAAGTCCCCTCCTCCATGAGTTATCTTTTGTATTTTAGATGTTTGGAAAACATTAACAGGACAAATTATACATTAATTAGCTGTATTAATCAACTGAGAGGCCAGTCAGGATTTTAGAATACTAAATATATAGTCTTTAGTTTATATACTAAAGTGCATTTGTGTGCGCAAAAAGTACAAAATGTAACCATATGGAGCAAAACATACATTAAACCAATGAGAAATGGATATATTGTTTTATATGTTTATCCTAATGCTGGTATTTGCTACTGTAGAATAGATCCAATTATCACTGAAGCTTTTCTCTTTGCTTGTGGACATTTTTTCTTCATTGCCTATAGATTTATTATGCTACAACAGAAGAAAATTTCATGATTCTATTCAATAGAATTTATTTCAAGGAATGTATACTTAAGATTGTAGTCTTCTATGCATATATTGTTTCTTAAAAGATAAGATTTGTTATCTTATAGGGCTTATAGTAGCAACATTACACTAAACATAATCTCTGTGATATAAATATTACTGAAAATAATGAGATTTACTTCTGAGTATATATGCATATAATCTAAGAAAAGAGAAGCAGAAGATACAGTATTACTCATAGTATATAATATTGATTATGCACAACTGTTCAAGTATGGTAATTGTTTATTAATATTTTATACAACTTTTCATTATTTGTTATCGAGGCAATGCATAGATAAATTGAAAACTAAATGCATTCTAGAAAGCTATAAAAACCATTAATTAAAAAAGCTAGTACAACTGAAAGGCAATGCTAAAAGAAGTACCTTAAAATCAATATTTTGGGTTTATTGGACAGAAGTCTAATAAAATCTTTCACAAACTACAAGGTCAAATCATCATATATGCTTTAGTGATGTGATCACACAAATATTGACATTATGTATGATGTTAGTATGATGTTAGTATGTAAGCTGAAGCACTTATATATAAAGTTGTCATTCAATTTTGATCATTATTTTCCCCACTCCATATGGTGGATGCCTGTGTGGATATTAATTATAATTTGGAGTGTTAGCGTTATTTTTATTGCTAGTTACTTGAGCTCCATTTTCACCACTGGGTTATAAAATAAATAAATAAATTTCTATGATAAAAGAAGCTGTTTTCTGTTTATCAGATTGAATTCTATATTATCTTCAGGTTTTTCCTTGTACTCATTTTTGAGCAAAATATAGCATAGTCTGTAGGTGATGTGTGGATTGCAATATCCTCTCAGCTCAATTGGTTAGTAAATCCTTTTGCACTGAAAAATCCATTTTATGCTGCAATTACCCTCTTCTCCTTAATCCTCTGAAAGATAAGCACATCCTAATTGGCAGAAAATACCATAACATCTTCTGACACCAGGTTTCCAAATACTGTATATATTTATGAGGGAGGAAGACTTCAAGGCTTATTCAGCTGCAGGTTCATAAGGTATGCAGAAAGATACAACTTACTTATATACTTATTTATATATGTAAGTACTTTTATTGAACTGTTTACTTTGATAGATTTACACATAGTTCATAGGTTTACTTTTAGGTTCTAATGATTTATTCATGCTATAGTAAAAAGTTATGAAGATCAAAGGAAAATAAATATGCCTTTGCTCAGAATTGATCAGCATGCTTCTATCCAATGCTAATTATGGTCCACAATTTCCCATCCAAACTAGATAGCATCATCCATAGTAAAGCTCATCTCTTTTAGATGAACTCATTTCTGATAACTTCATGGATATATTGGTACTCATTTAGTTGCTCATAGAACACAGACGTTTGTTTGCCACTGGATAAAAAAAAAAGATAATTTTGCATTTACCCATTTTAAGAGAATAAGTCTATTCTCTTAAAGTATTCTATGATCTCTCATCCAAATATAACTTAAATCTCAACCTATTTAGTTTCAACCCAAACAAGAGAGATCAGTTAGTTCCAAGTGGTGAAATGCCTCTTCCTAACACTGGAATTATTTCTATATTATGTTGCCAATATTTCACTCATTCTTTATTATGTGCTGGCATCTCCTTCCAATATTCCTGTTTGCTTAACACATTTTTGTGCTGAAAGCTTTCTGGTGAGTTCCATTAACTTTTAAGTCAATAGTGTGCGCTCTCTTGGCAAGAATATGGTTTGCCATTGATTTCTACAGGAATGTTTCTTTCAAGTGCCTCAATTGCCACAACCTGTGTCATAGAATCTGCATTGCTATCAGTTACCTTTGTCCCAGTAATATGGAAGGAAACAACTCAAATGCATGACTGGATTTTCTGGACAATAAGAACTTATGAAGATTGGAAGTGTTAACAAAGTTGCCAAGTCTCCAAAGATAATATGGTTGGGAATTTTGTGCAAAGAGACTGAATTACTGATGTACAACTTTTCTTGGACATATCTATGGAGATTCCCAGTATCCAGGTCATGGTTGTCTCAAAAGTACTTTTTCAAAGGCAACTGCACTTTGTTTTTCCTTGGGATGTTTCACTTCTCATCCAAGTAGCTTCTCACTTCAGTTTCCTTGGACAGTTCCAGCCATTGAACTGCCTATGGTAATTAGACTATAGAAAAGTTGGAACCACATGAAAATATTTTTAAAATCCTTGAGGACATAAAAATCATAATAACATTAATATTATTATCACGTTAACTATTTCACTTTAACTGGAAATGAATATGTGAAAACCACTGCTTGAAGAGGAGATTCCTTTATTTTCGAGAGCACAGAGGTTGGCTTCCAAAAAGGTAGACTACAAAGTTCTAATCCTGGGGTCCCAGATAGGAAAGAGTATGTGCGTACCTGCAGAGGAGTGTGCTTTGTAAAAGACGTGTGTGTGTTTTGTGTTAATCTGATAGCCATATGGTTTCACTGGAAATCCATTTTGACATTTGTTGGGTACGTGTGAAGCATTCGTTTGAGTATGCTGATTCTTTCCCTATACATGTCTGAGAATGCTCTATCAAATATTAGATTTTGTATACTTATGGAATTAAGTTTCTTTGGGGATTTCTTTTGTTAATCTTTTCTGATTTGATTGAATTGCTTCTAGCCCTGCCAGTTCTTTTAGCTTTGATGACAGTGTTTATTTTGGCTAGTTTTCACAACGTTTCCCACTATTACCGGCAGGTCAAATTTAGGTTTCTAAATCGGCTTTCTATGAGAGCATAATAAAAATAATAATCTTACAACTGTGATTTTTTTTATAAAGACACTTATAGTGAACCCTATCCTTTTATATCCAATGAATTATCAGTGTAATGATATATTATGAATATGTGAACAAAACTATTCCATTGTCTCATGCACATAATCTGCCATATATATCCAAACTCTTTGTTTCTAACTCATATTTTGAAATGTGATTGGACAATTGTTTTACCATATTGCATAAAATTCTACAATTATTTCATTGGCAGCCTGCTTATATAATGTGAAAAAAGATAACATGAATTTTCTTGACTTGACTTAACTTTTTCAGCCTTTTTCCACATCTGCAAAGTAGTTTCTCTCCAGACATCTCTGGGTTTATGGAAGTTGAGGCTTGCAGCTTTGGCAGACCTATAGTGAAGGTTGTTTGAAAATCTTGGCCGTCATTGTAGTTTTTGATAGAAAGGTTTAAATTATCTATGAATATTTGGGTGGGCACCACTGGCATTCTTGGTGTCTGAGAATATTAGCCAGACTTCCTCTGTCAAACTCAATATGCCCACACATTGAGATGCTGTGAGACAATGCTTGACTTCATAACTGGAATGTTGAAACATACCATCCAATCCACTCCTACTCTATGTTTGTTTGGAGAACACTCATGTAGTCTAAAGTGCCATTCCCTCCCTCCAATAAGCATGCAGGCTAATAGTTTCTATCTAAAATATTTATGGGATGGAATGCACCTTTCCTTTCAAATCTGATCTACAATGAGAGAAACAAAAGAGTGACTTGTGTTGGGAGGTGGAATACTATTGCATGCCTGTGCATATCCCAGAGAATATTACAGAGGACCAATTCAATGTTCCTTTATAATAACACCGAAGAGACTTTAAAATATTTATTAACTGAATATTGGATATGGTGTGCAAAAGACCTGACATGAATACCTTTATTTACCACTCTCTGATATCTTGCTGAGTGGAGATTCAACACTTTTAGACTGCAATTCTTTATTTAGAGGAGTCTGAAGGGAACAGTCTTATGTATTTTTTCCTTTGTTAAAAGAGTGACAATTTTAGCCCTGTTTAGTGGAGATTATAATTGATATATTGGTGTTAGTCTAGAGATGGTAGTAGCAAGCAAATATCTGATGTTATTTGACAGGCTTTCCACTGAAAGTTGAAAGAAAGTTTCCAGGAACTTTCCACACAAAGTCCATGTGTGGTAAAAACAATACAGTAAATAAGTGGCATTACTGGCCAATTTAATTTCCTATTTGAATATTATGCAGAAATGTCCATGATCCAATTTAAAATGATCATGGAACTATCACTCAGTGATAGACCACAAGCCCTGCATGTCACATACCCTAGACTTGAATTACAGGTAGTCCTTGATTTACGACCACAATTAAGCCCAAAATTTATGTTGCTAAGTGATAAATTTGCTAAGTAAGCTTTGCCCCATTTTACAACTTTTCTTGCCACGTTTGTTAACTGAATCACTGTTGTTAAATTAGTAACAGTTGTTAAGTGAACCTGGTTTCCCCATTGACTTTGCTGGTCAGAAGGCTGGAAAAGGTGATCACATGACCCCAGGAGACTGTGACCGTCATAAATGTGAATCAGTTGTCAAGCATCCGAATATGAATCATGTGACCATGGGGATGCTGCATTCAAAGTTAGAACAGCACTGAAAAAAGTGACTTATGACCATTTTTCAAATTTATGACCATGGGGATGTTGCAGTGGTTATAAGTGTGAAAAATGGTCATAAGTAACTTTTTTCAGTGCTGTTCTAACTTTGTAGGGTTCTATGTTGAGGACTACCTGTACTGGCATTTCAGTCTGATGCTAATGAAAAACAAAACAAAACATCCTTGTGTACATGCAAAAGGACATAAATGTGTAATGTAATTAAAAGTTTCTGTGCCTAAATTACAAAGAACCCTGCCTATGTATCTATATTATATATATATTCTACATATTTACAATGTACAATATATTTGTACAGTATATGTGATTGGTTAAATTAACTGCAGAATGATCTTTCAACATAGTCTTGACTCTTTCTTCCAGTCAGGAAGCATGCTTTGATCAAATGATTCATGCAAAATTATAATGGGTAGACTATGTTTAATGGATCATTCTTACTAATATCTACTCTGAATCCCTATTTTTTTTAGCCATGTGCATACTTGAAAAATGATTTCAAAGTGTTTTTGACTTTGAACAAAGAACAATTCTTTTATTAACACAGTCTCTTCATCTGAGACTTCTTCATGAATATGGGCATGTGGTGAAGCTACTTTAAGAATTGTATTAACTTAAAACAGTTGGATTCTTTTTTTAAAAATCCAAAACTTGAAAAAGAGGAGCTACCTTATTTAATGAGTAGTAAAAAGGTATTTTTTCCCAAGCCATAAGTCTTCTTCAAATAATGTTCAGTCTATTCTCTCTGGCTTGCTATTTTAAGCCCATCTATTTTATCTATTGTAAATAAATAAAAATCTTTTAAAAAAAAATTAAACCATTAAAATTGCAGATTAAAATACAAGTTTCCCCAACATAAGAGTCTTCTAAAGCCAAGCTAAACAATTCAGAAGAAACTATGTTAAAACCACTTTCAATATAAAGTATAGACTTATAATACACAATAAGCCTCCAGCCAGAAACCGTTCCCTGCTCCTTGAATAAAACATTATGTAATTTAAACATCATCTATATCTTTCACTTAAAAACAGCTAAAACAAAGAGGTTTTCAAGATAATTGTAAAAACCAAACCAGCCAAGCCACTTATACTGTGAAAGAATTCTGCATGAATTGAGTCAATACCTATTGATAGAAATAAATTTTAATTTAATTTATCTATATAGTTGGGTCTTGGACTAGGGAATTCAAAGTTCAAATCTTTCAGCCATAAAAAAACCAACTGCTGATTTTAGGCCAATCCCCATTTCCCAGTGCAATGTATTTCAGAGACCTGTTATGGAGAAAGGAGAAAATGTGAAACACATGAATGTTACTTTAAGATCCAAGAGAAGGTTTGGGATAAAAATCTAATGAACACATTATAAGCAGTCACATTTAACATTATATATTTAAGACTGCAAACCTATATATTTAAGACATTATATATTTAAGACTGCAAAAACTGCAAGACATAAGAGAAAATTTCCAATACCTTTAAACTACACAATATGAAAAAACAGGGAAGAAAAGAAAAATCCTAATATAGATTGAACATTAGTCAGTAGAAATCAATACATTTAGTACTGGTAGCAATAAATCTGAGAATGGAAGATTACCATTTTACACGAAATGATGGAAGCTTTAGGATTCTTCAGGTGTAATTATTTTTTGGACCTACTTTCTGTTCAATCTCTTCATATTTTCTTTTCAGCCTTCCTAATGTTGAGATTTCCAACAGCAAAACTAATCAAACTTGGAGGTTGTGGGGAAAAAAACAGAATAGAAAATTCTGCATTCCAGAGTTAAAGATGTATAATGATCTATCAAACATCTATCAATCTAATCAATATCCGATTCTTATTCTGAAAAACTATCTACTTTCTTGTTAAGAAATAGACTGATTGCTATTGCCCGTTAACCCATGCTTTTCTTAATTTATTATTTTTATTTTCAATTTAGCAAATTTTGAATGTTTTTTCTGTAATTAATCTTTGTCATTCATTCATTTAGCTGTAGCCTGGAAATCAGAAATGAAATGTTAAATAAGGTATATCATTTGAAATTTATGTTGAATGACAGTTGGTCTTTGCTTTCTTTTAAGTTCCAACCTCACACGTGCATGAGTGGAAGTAAATTCTTTGGCCTTTAACATGGGTAAAAAAACATGCTTAGCAATCTAATGTTGAAGAACCTGTTGCCTTAAAAGCACCAGGGAAACAATTGAATAGTACAATGTGTATAATCCCATCCATTCCTAAATATGGAATACAAACAGCAAGCAATGGCATTGGGGATTTCTCCACTGAGCCAAAAGATTAGGTTGCTGCAGTTAATTTTTGGTTGATGCTGAAGTCGACAGAAATCCTGGAACCATAATAACTGTTTTGGAACAGACTGGTAGACTGAATTAAACTTCTCAGACTTGAGAAAAGGCATATTGTTCAGAGAGCCCTGTGTAATCTTAGTTTGTGTACCAAATGTTTATTTCAGTGCCAGTCTTCAGATATATAAATGCCTTGCGTGGTTCACATGCAAAAAACCATTTTTTTTCCTCAAGGGAAAGATACACTGTGAACTTTGATATGAATAGAATCAGTTCTGAAGACGGAATTTTTTATTTTTTTAAAAAAAGATATAACAGGGAGATCATTTTTCTAGAGGCCAATTTTTTTTTTGATAACTTCTCAGTTATATTGTTGGTAAAGCCAAAAAAGATAACCTTGAGTATGGATACATCTAAAATGCATAAAAATGCACCATATTCAGTTGTTAATATATTTCATTTCCTAAGCAAAACATCTAGGGATTTAAGCCTATTCATATTTTCTTTTTCTTTTTTTTCTTCCAGACCTGGGCTCTGATTCAAGAAAAGCATACCATTCATATCTTCTTTTCCTTTTTTTTCCCTAAGCAAGAAATAATAATAAAGCTCTACAGACATAGTCTACTGCTTTTGAAACTGCACTAAGTACTTTCAATAGCAACGAGCAATGCAAGGTATTTCCAAATTGGTAATCCTCAATCCTTCAAAAGAGGTTTGAAGATAATGTGCAATATTTTTTACTACTTAACGGTACTACTTTAGAATACTAATGAAATGAAATGAAAATCAGCAAAGAATACCATTCAGTGTGAGTGTCCCATGAGATAAAAATCTCATCTTCCCATACCTTTCCTTGGTTTTCTGATATGGCACATATCCTAAGCATGCGCCTTTAATCCATTTTGGAACACTGGATTAAATAGGATTCATGTTTTAATCACAGAATGTAAGCTTTCATAGCTGCTATTGGTAAAATGACATCTGAGTATTACCATGTGAGATAATGAATACAATCTCTCCCCATCCACCCCCAAAATCTATTCAATCTGTTTTATATATTGGCATAATTACTGAAAACTAGTCACCACATTTATTATTCAACTCTAGGGCGTGAAAACTGTGGGAATCAGCTGGGGAGGAACAGAAATTCAGTTGGTATCAGAAGAAAAAGACCAGTCCAGATGTAGAAGCTGTGGGAAGGAAATGTTTCAAAGAGATTCCACCTTAATTGGCTGTCTGGAAATTTACCCTTACAGATTTTGTTTTTACTTTGACTAGGATTAAAGATGCTTTTCTAAAACCTTTGTGGTTCTTGCTTTTGAGGTTTGCCAATTATGTGAGCTTGACACACCGTGTTAAGAAACTGGACTCAGACATTAGATAATTTTCTGATCTGTTGACATCAGAGTTGGAACATTTTGCCTTGGTGGGAAAAGGAATGGTTAGTCTCAAAAAAAAAAACCCATAAACCCCACCCCCCAAACCTCTGGCTTTATATCGCCATATTCTATCAACTGAGAATAATGTATAGAGAAGGGGAAAGAAAAAAATGAATTGTTCCAAGCAGGTGCTTTCTGTCTAATTTTCCACTGCCCAATAAGTGCTACAAATTTGGAAGCCCAAAGTCTTGTTCAAAACAGGAAATACAGAATTAAGTTAGGAACAAATGTATTAATTTCAACTGACATTCCTTACCTTGTATTTCCATTCTTCCCCCCGCGCCCCCCCTCAAAAAAATTGTTTAGTTAGAGATTTAGTTTCATTGGTTTTAAAAAGGAAATTTTCCATTATTTGGCTTCATAAATTTAAAATGGAGACATTATCACATGTGAAAGTTGACTGTCAACCTTGGAAGCCATA
>JANHFL010003828.1:287356-308801 GCA_032468155.1 Oxyrhabdium leporinum | reverse complement strand
GCATTGTTCTACTTTGTTTTAAAACAGAACTAAGTGGGATTGGAAAAGCTAGGACTATTAAGAGGAGAATATATGTGAAACTCTTTGGGCTCCAAGACAAACCTCTTAAATGTGACAAAATATTAGAGACCAGTGTATCTCTTGGTTCCTATCTAAGAATTATCCAGATTTTTGCAGCCCAGACATGGTATGTCTCTTCACTTTCACCCAATTTCTTCACATGCAGAAAAGAAGAACAGGAAAAGAGCATCCAGTAACCATTATACTGTAGAGAATGCTGTTAGGAGCAACAAGAGCTTTACTTCTACTGTACTGTATGTGGTTGCTACTGAGCAATAGCTGATCCAGGAGGAGCAAGAAAGAAGACAGAATAGGAACAGCAGTTCCCTTCTACAGCAGTCTTTCACTAGGTTTCTTATTGTGCTTAGGCTACAAATATCCAGATGATCAAGACATAACAGTTCACATATGATAGCCCTACAATCCCTGACCAGGTCTGTGGAAACTTCAGGGCAAGGAGAAGCCAGCCTGGGGAAACCTTGGGGTCTAATAACAGGTTTTCTACTTCCTTCACTATATTTCTACCACTGGGCATTTTCTGGTCATATACAAAGTCAAACCAAACCGGACCAAACCAGGAGTTCCTCTGTAAGGGCAGAGAGTGCAAAAGTGCCAAGCAGCCTTTCCTTTTGAAATACCTCGTAGAATAGCCAAAATTCACGAGCCTAAAACAGGGTGAGACAAAAGTCCCTGCAGATAGGACAATGTGGAGCAGGTGCATTTTCCACAAAGCCACAATGCCGATTTTAAATTACAGCTGAAGCAGTATATTCTCATCCTCCTGAGGTGAGATCTGCTCCCACCTTTTGATTTTCTTAAAGGCCTTGAAGACATGGCTGTGCCAACTAGCCTGGGGCCTCAATGGTAGTGTGGCCCTTTGGAGGTGACTAATGGAGCATACTTTGCTCTTTCCATTTCCAATCTGCTTAGTTTTATTTTAATTGAATTTTTAAATTTAAGATCCTTATTTATTGTTTTAATGTTTTATAGTGCATTTTATTCAATGTAAGCTGCCTTTGGCTAGATGGGCAGCAAAAAAATATAATAAATTAATAAATTAATAAAATGTATTATCTCAATTGAGAAATGTAGAAGATAATAAATTTCACAAGTGTAAAACAGATTCCAGAGCAATAGAAAGATTCTTTGTTAAGTTAGTGCTTATTTGTCTATGTCAGAGTTACAAGAGTCACTTTCAAGAGGAACACATCAAAAGTTGCACTGTGTGAACTTAAATCTTTCTGTGCACATTCCAGAGAAAATCGGATAAACACAATTTAAGCTGGAAGTGGGCTGCCCAGGGTTTTAGCAGCCTATAATTTCTTTTTTTGCGTCTACCTCAAAAATCACTCTAACCATGCCACATTATTTTGGTGACACAGCTGCCAAAAATCAAAAAGTTCTCTGCCATTTGTAGCAATGCATGAAAATAACAGTGTTTGAGCCCTTGAGATAGGATTAACAGATTTCACTTAAAAGTGACCTCCAGTTGTCCTTCCTCAATGCTGCTGCTTAGCATCTTTGCCTGACCATAACGCTTTTTCATTTGACAAAAATATGGTACAGCTTTTGGCCAGCGTAAGTTTTTCCATCTTCTTCCAGTCTCATGTGTGATTTAATACAAAGACATAGATAATTCTTTTGCTTTTTAAGAGAACAATTTTGTAATGTATTTCAGGATATCTTTTTCAGGAAGCATGAAAGAAACAACACATGGCAAATAATTTTCCATGCCCTCTTTTTTACCTTTAAGGCTCCATATTTCAGTATCACATGAGTCAGCTCTTCCAAAAAGAAAACTCTGAGAAGATTTAGCAGATATGCTCTGATGAAACAGGGTGCTTTCAACAACAAAGATGCTCCAATTGCAGTGGAATATCTAAGATATGTCATATGAAACCTTATCAAATGCTCTAGACTAGTGTTTCTCAACTTAGCAACTTAAAGATGTTCAACTTCAACTTCAACTTCAAGAATTCCCCAGCCAATGTGCTAAATTTGCTAAAGTTGAAGAACACGGGTCTAGAAGCCCAGGATGCAGGTACTTGAAAGCAGGCTATATAACTATTTAGGCAAGAGGTCCAGAATATTAGCCACCATCATCAACTCTGAAAAATCTTGGGTCCCAGAAGCTATAAGAAACAAGTGTGAGAATGCAAAGCCAGGCTCAAATGATATAGAAGTAAAAATTGTTGGTACTGAATCTGGCTGACTGAAAATGCTACAGTATTTCCTAGCATTTAAGTGATTCAGCAGCCCCTCTTTCAGGTGGACTAGGAAGTAATGCAAAAAACTGTTGGTATAGATTGTGGCTTAAATTATTAACAGTAGAAATGAGAGGATAGTGTAAGGCTAAGAATGAGAAATAAATAATGCAATACATAGATCAAGTGGCACATGTCACGTGATCAAATAGATTCAAGATAGAGGTAATCCTTCATCAGAACCATAACTGAGCCCATATTTATGGTTGTAAGTCATTGTGCTTGGAAGTTAGGCCATCATGTGACTGGACCCAATTTTTAGAGTGGTTGTTAAGTGAACACCATGGTGGTTAAGCAAATGTGGTGGTCTTTAAGCAAATCCATTTTTCCTTGCCTATTTTCATCTTTTTAATGGTATCTGATATTACAGCTGTTGTAACTTCTAAATTGGGTTGTAGCTAGCTTTGGGGGAGAGGTCCATTGTAATTTTGAATGGTTGCAAAGTGGCTTCTCATAAGTTCACTGTAAAATCTTTGTATGCAGGAGATCGCTGGTTTGGTCCTTAACATTTCAGGTGGGGCTGGAAAAATTCATATTTGTACACTTAAAGGAACTGCTTTTAGTCAGTGTCAACATATGGGGTTAAACAACAAAGCTATTTATTCACAGGCAGCTTCCTGTTTTCCTATATCATGCAAACCTGGAAGTCTACATATCTCTGATTTTGTGCCAATAAATATTTCATGGCCAAAAGCATTTTGGCTCTATCATTTGCAATGAAACATTGCAATGCAACGGAACTGATCCAGACAATGAGCAGTTTTATATCAGTTATATCAGGTGAATTGCTTTTTTACAGAGAAGAAAATCTGAAGACCTTTTATGTTGTTAGGTCTTTACAACCAAACTGTCATGCTGGTAAATTCTGAAATAGAATTTCCGTCTGATAAGTGAAGAAATACTTTCCTGAAATGTAAGCCAATCATGTTTCCTTTGGCTAAAATCCCCATTCAGAATATCACACCATCATCAAAGGAACCAACTGTTGAACCAGGGATGTCATGCCCATGTCATCATTTGAAATGTCCCTGGCTGCTTACAGAAAATCACAGTGCTGTGAAAAAGGAAATAATGTCCGTCAGTGAAGATTTAATAAATTACTCTTTAAGGGCCATTCCAAATTCAACTGCAGACTAAAATGGTGAAAACAATATCTACCTCTGCTATTTTCCCTAGTAGTCAGATGTAGAGAGTACCATATTCTCATTCATTCTTATATTCTTCACTTTTTCTATACAACACTATGTGACAATAGTTCATATTTTGATATATGTTTTTAGCATTTTCATTCATAATTAAATACACATTTGCATTCATCCTCTCCATTCATCTTAAGTCATTCCACTCATCTTTTCCTTAAGACAGGAAAACCCACTCACTTAATAAAATATATGTCAGAAAACAAGAATCACACTTAAATAACAGGCTTCAGTGGCATCTGCAGCGACGTGACGATTTAAACAGCAATACATGTGCAGCAACATAATTAGAGAAATCCTGCCCTGATGTACTTGCATCCTGACATCTGAAACAGGTACATATTGTGACACATATTTCTTCATTCTTCATGGACCCATATGGTAGGCATGGTGATGCTTCAGTATTTTCAACTTAACCTCCAAGAAAGGTGAATGTAGAATTGTAAAACGTATTGTCATTCTTCAGATTATCATATTTTTACATGTATTCATGCTCTGAATCATCTATTGAAGGCTAGGCTATTATTGGACATTCTGTTCTAATGTGTTCACAGTTTGCGTGACAACATGCCCTTCTGAGAAATGAAGACAGCCTTTTTTTTCTCCTTTTATAATGCTAAATAGTAGAGTTCATGAGTTCACCTATGCTAATCTTCTGTCTCCAACAGCAACTATCCCTTTGTATGAAACAGGAAGGCCCATTGCACTATTGTACATACAGAATAAGAAAATCAATTTCTGTTCCAAAGTTACAGTGATCTAGTTATACCACAAGCATGAAATGCAATTACTGTTATTCAAGGCTAGAACTAAATGGGGTGGATCATTAGGATAATTTGGACTAGAATATAAGGGAAACCCTGGGAAAGAAGAAACAGGAAACAGATATCATAATTGCAATGAGCCATCACAAAACTTCCCTAGTATCTTATATTCCTACTGGCCTTTCTCAGAAGTCAATGTTTCTTATTTTTATTTTTCTTACTGCTTGCTGTTTCCACAGTTGCTTACTCTGCTGTTTCTTCCTCCTCGTAGATGGAGATCTACCCCAATTAAGTAGTTCACATTAAGTAGTTCATTCACATTAATTTCACAACATTCCGTATTATCATGAAACACTTCGTAATCTGATCACTCACTGGTCATGGCTACATCTTTCATTTCTGATGTTTTAGGAAAACAGTGGAAGTAGAAGTCCAGGAGAAGCCTTTCAAGAGTTCAACTATGGAATCCTTGGCGCTCTGTGAGCTTGGCTCTTTACCAAGATTATCCAAATTGATCAAATAATTAGTACAAAGCTAACCGTTACCTTCTTCAAGCTATTTTGCAGATTTCGGGCTATAACTTCTATTTTTTTCATTTTGAAATTAGATAGGAAAACAGTTTGCTTCAGCTCAGACTTTGACTACAACTTCTGCTAATTAGTTCCTTCTATTACTCCTCTTTTTGAGTATCTAAGACATTCATCTCTATGACACGCATAGATCTGAATACATTCAGACTAAACCATGAAAATAGCATTTCTTTCTGAAAATAAGAAAACAGAATCAGATGCAATGCAATTTATTTTGTAAACTGGCAAAAGCTAACTTGACATTTAGTACTGGATTTATTATACATAAGTTCACAGTAAACAGTAATAATCAACTGTCCAACCAAAAAAACTGAACAAAGCAAACAGAAATAGCAGAATAGAAAATATGATATAAAAATTACAAACAGTCCCTAATATAATTTAATGTAATGATTATATGTACTGAAAGACTGCAATATATTCCTTTGACCACCCAAGTACTACAGATATAAGTAATAAAGGGCTGTACCACATGATTTGCATATGATTAATTCCAGATTTAATTCCTGGCCCCTGCAATTAAAAAGATGACAGCAGGTGACGGAAACAGACTGGAAAAAGCCACTGCTGGTCGAAGTGGACAAAACAAAAAGCCCTGCTCCGTTAAGACAGATGGCAGGCTGAAAGTTTCATTCTTAATTAGTCTAATTTTAACATCTGTGCCAAGCTTTCTCATACAATGGGTTCAGCACCTCTTGGGTGTGTGTGTGAGAGAGAGACAAAGAGAAAGAAAGCAATAGAAGGGGGTTGGTCACATTTTTTAAAAAAGAACCGAGCAGGCTTGTAGAGGAAATTAGAGCATTATCAAAACTTGCTCAAACGATTAGGTTTTTTTCTACATAAGCTTGAAAGGGCAATTGCTGTATTGCAAAGTTAGGGAATTCTTCAACTTATAAATTAATATTTAATTACTAAATGTGCTATATTTAGTTCTTGCCCAACCCTAACATCAATGAAATCATTTGTTTGATTCATGGGGAATCACAACCATTCATTTGCCATTTTAGGAAGTTGAAGTACTGCTAAGTTTTAAAAAAACCACTGATTTATGCTTCATTTAAACATGTTATAAGGAAATATCGCCCATTTTTTCTTTGGATATTTTATTCAAGGACATTTCTCATTTCAAATTAAATATTACCCATGTTCACTTAATAAATCTACCTACATAGATTGTAGATTGTACAGTATCTACTTTTAGAAACAAATATCACTATCTGTTTCGATCTCTTTGTACAACTTGTGATCCACTAAACTACATAATAGGCCAGGGGCCATAGACTACCAGCCACATGTTCAACAAATCATCTACAGCAGAGGTGTCAAACTCGCGGCGTCACATTGTCTCGTGATGTATTGCAATTTTTTTCCCTTCACTAAAATGGGGGTGGGCGTGGCCAGTGCATGACATATCTGGCCCATGGGTCGCAAGTTTGACACCCGATCTACAGGCAAATCAATTTACAGAGCTGAACAAGAATCAGGTTTATTTGGATAACTGATAGGTTATATATCAGGTTTGGTGAGTTTCAAACTAAAACTTTACAGTACAATTTGGAGGTTTGATTAAAAAACCCTGAAGCTTCAGAACTTTTATCAAAGTCCAAATAATTGCTTTGCAGTGAGAGGATATATAGTACAATATTGTTGGCCATAAAATCTCAGACGCCATACCATGCATTTTTAGTATCAAGCCCACTGATCTAATGAAAATGTAACCATAGGCAACAGTTTTGGATACTCCTTTGGAATAAGAATTACAAAGATTGAACAATTGAATCCTTCCTTTCCCCACTATCCTGTCAGAGCTGAAGAAACTTATTGTATGAGAAGCCAGTCTAGTTGCCTCCTGAAAAAGCACCTTTGGGACAACCATGACCTGGATGACTGAGAATCTCTACAGACTTTTAACTGAATCAGAAGATTTCTGTTATAGTTACAAACTGACAAATTAGTGATCTAGGGCATCATCCACTACAATGGCAAGAACAAATCCACAATACTATTTCTAGTCAAATCTTTTTGGGTCAAATGCTGGTAAGAGTAAGCCCTTAGGATTGTATGTGTATGACCTTGCAATACCTTCAGTGATAAATCTCTCGTTTAGGCATCATACTAATTTGACTGGTGATAACAAGCCTGTTTATCTTTCAGTTGCAAATCTGTGTCTGCATGACTTCAGACAATACATCTGTTTGAATGGGGAAGAGGAAAAAAAGTTCCTTTAGAGCAACTGGTTATTAACTTCAACCATCCTAGAAGGTTTAATCATACACTGTGTACAAAAGGACAGCTGTGGTTAGAACAAGAACAGCTAACAGGGAAAATAGCTTTCTGTGTTTGCATATTAACCAGAATCTCCTAAATACGGTAGCATTTGTGAACATTAGAGTCACTAGATTTCAGTCAATAATTTCTGTCATGAAACAAGTTGCTTTTAAAGAGATAATATTCAATACTGATGTAACAATGTACATATTCCGTGTGCTTTGTAATATATTCTAAACATATACCTTCATAAAAGGGAGATTAGTAGGTCAGCTTCAAAGAACTCTTAACCTTTTCCAAATATTAGAAACTCTGTAATTAATTGGTTTTGGGGTTTTTTTAAAAATGGTATTTGGGAGATTGTTAGAATTCTTAGTTACTGATGTTGAGGATGGTCTGTGACACACATACAAAATGCATTAATGCATAAGAGCATGGCCAAGTCATACTTCCTTTATATCTTAAGCCACCAACGATTATGCAAGTGAATTTCTGAAATGGCAGCATTACTGTGACTGGTCATAAGGCAAGTGAATGTGAGGCGCTATAACAGCCTTAACTTCAGAACTGTGTTATAAGTAGCTTTTGAGGGATCCATCATAATTTCTAACAGCCAATAGGTAATCAATAATAAGTCAAGGAATACCTATAGATGGGCGTAAGGAGTGTTAGTCTGTGGAAGACTGTCAAATTACTGAGCACACTAATATAGCAAACAAGGTGCTTATTAAGTCTACTTTATGACACTGGTCATCATCCAATGAATTTTGAGCAGAACTGCAGAACCTGGCAATTTTATATGATGTAAAAGAGTTGGTATCTGAAAACAGCAGGGATGCATAGAATTGTCCTGGATGTTCTGGGCATTTATGAGATGAAGGTAGTATGAGAAGCAAAAATAAACTGCCATTTGTGAATCAGAAAATATTGTTATACATTTAATCAAATTGGAAGTTAAAGTTTCTAAAAGAAAGTGGGTTTTAATTGTCTGTGGACTTCATTGCAAGAAAGTTCCAGGAACATAGGGCTGCAGAAGAGGACTAAAAGTCTGGAAACACAGATTACAGTAATCAGTGTTAAATATCTAAGTCTCCTTGAATTCTTTCATCTTGAATTAGCCCATTCCACATTCCAAAAGATCCATTTGTTTGCTTTAAGCCTACTCTCCTCTTCTGTTATATAAACATATATATTTACTAGGAAATAATTAAATGGTCTCCATTCTTTGTGGCAGATGACTCATCCTCTCCAGCTGAGTTTGGGGGAAGTATCACTTCCAATGATGGTATGTGGGTTCATTTTTGAATTCTTAGGTTTCTCCTCTTATAAGCATATCAACAATGCACTTTTGGGATGAATCGTGATCCACAATGTCCCAAGGCTACAAATCAGAAGTTATGTTTAAGCCATACTTTTAATACTTCCTGAGATGGTAAATCTGTGCATTGTGTGTACTGTTTCTGATTATGGGGATGTGTATGAATCATAAGGAGGACTAATGAATCCTCAGCCCATGCATTTTAAGATAAAAAAGAAACCTGGCTGATATCAAGTTATATTCAAAGCTTCTTTGCCTTTGTTGGAAGCAATCATCTGATGAAACGTATCTTCTTTCGGGACAGAAATACCTTCCCACTGGGGAAAAACATCCCCTCTTGTAGCAGAGGAAAGCAATAATCCTTTTGTTTTCTTTATGGGTGGATTGTACATTGAGGCATATCATATATTCCTTCCTTAAACTATTTACTACACTCAAAGCAGGACTTTGCACCCAACACCTAGGTTTTAAAGGTAGCAACAAAGGTATAGGGATTTGCAGAGATGAATCAAATGATGAAATGTGCATGTATTTGTTCTAAGGAAAACAAATAAATAAAAGGTTTGCAATAGATCATATGACATACATTTCATTACCTGGGTATTAGTGTTAGAAACAGATGCTTATAAGTGCAAGCCTACTACTACACTATGTGTTGCCACACACCACAATCTGCTGTGCTTGCAAGGTTATGCTTTGCTAATGGATAGGAAGCTTCCTTTCCTCCAATCTCACACTGCAGGTAACTTTTTGCAGCTTAACTCACTGTCCCCTTTAGTTTGCTATATCCAACCATAAACTTTGCAGTTCTGATTGGCATTTAAAAAAAATAAATTATTGTATTTCATTCAAAGCAGCATTGGCACACAACTATTCAAAAGAGAATGATGTTTCTATGTGGCAACTGCATTTAATATGTATTTTGGGCAGGAACAATGCTGTTGCATTTGTGGGAGCAGTGGGTGGAATCAGCAAAGAGAAGCTTGTTTAATAAAGAAGCAATTCTTCATTGCAATATCTATAATGTCACATTCAGCTTCAGGCTGAGGAATTAGACAAGGCTTTATTCTGATCAAGTTTGCAAACCAGAATTTTCCAAGTATTTTTTTTCTGGTAAAATTCTCAGCTGCAGTAATTAGTGAACAAATCAGAATCCAGCTGGATCTCTCTAGTGCACTACTTTGAACATCTAAACATCCACCTTCTGTGTGTACACCAGATGCATTACAATTATAACTCCAATAATTCCCAAATGGCAAGGAATAGTGGGAGTTATAACCCCAACAAACCTGAAAACTGCAAGTTTAGTGAAGGTAAATCAATCTCTAGAATTTCAGACAGGGTCATGCATTCTTCTTTTCAGACATGCCAGAACTGTGTCTGTGACTCACATGAAATTGTCCTGGAAGCCTATTGAAAAGGGAGTTTTTTTATTTCTGTCCATGTGCAGTTTCTGTTTCTCCTTAAACAGATGTCTAGCTAGCCAAGTTAAAAGGATAGTGGAACTGCTAAAACCAATAACCATGCAGTTATAGAGTACTGCTCATATTAAATAAAGTTATCTCCAAAAAGTTTATCAAATAGGCAACAAATAGTCAAAATAAGGAGGGCCCTATCAAATCCGGCACCAGTTAACAGCGGTGTCCCCCAAAGCAGAGTTTTAGGACCCACACTCCTTCTACTTTACATCAACGACCCATGCGATCATATTAAAAACAGCTGCGTCCTCTTCACCGATGACGTAAAATTATTTACCACCACTGACAATGCTGCTGCCCTACAAAGCGACCTTGATTATGTGTCAGAATGGTTGTGTAATTGGAAACTCCAAATTTCAACTAATAAATGCTCTGTCCTACACATTGGCAATAAAAATCAGAACACCAAATACAAGTTGGGCGGAAATGATCTCGTAGATGACCCTCACTCTGTCAAGGACCTAGGAGTACTAATCTCAAACGATCTAAGCCCCAGGGCTCATTGTAACAGCATTGCCAAAAAGGCATTAAGGGTTGTTAACCTAATTTTGTGAAGCTTCTTCTCCGGTAACATTGAATTGCTAACTAGGGCATACAAAGCCTTTGCCAGACCAATTCTTTAATACAGCTCGTTTGCCTGGAACCCACACTGTATATCGGACATTAACACGATTGAGCAGGTTCAGAGGTATTTCTCAAAGAATAATCCACTCCTCTACTCACAATAGAATTCCCTATGCCACCAGGCTTGAAATTTTGGGCTTGGACAATCTGGAACTGTGCCGCTTGCAGTCCGATCTAAGTATAGTACACAAAATTGTCTGTTACAACGTCTTGCCTGTCAATGACTTCTTCAGTTTCAACCACAATAATATATGGGCAAACAATTGATACAAACTCAAGGTAAACTGCTTCAAACTTGATTGCAAAAAATACGACTTCAGCAACAGAGTGGTCAACACCTGGAATGCCCTACCCGACTCCATTGTTACAGCCTCAAACCCTCACAGCTTCAATCTCAAACTGTCTACAGTGGACCTCACCCCATTCTTAAGAGGTCCTTAAAGGGGGCATGCATAAGTGCCCCAGCGTGCGTACTGTCCCTGTCTTACTCTCCCCATTTATCTGTATTTACTTCCTTTGTTCATGTTTATGCTCATACCTATACTTGTTATCTTGTACATCTTTGACAAACAAATAAAATAAATAAATAAGATAAAGTTGCCAGTATTTTAAAAAGATTGACTGTAAGTCTACACCAGGTTTGACCAATTCATTTTGCTTTAAAAAAAGTCTTCTTACTTATAAAGACTTCCTAACAAATCAAGAATTTGAGAGTATTCAAATATTTTTTTTGTGTATAATAATCCCAATCTGTTTTTTTATCAGTAGTCTTAAATACAATGTATAAGGATTATGGTTCTCTTTATTCCAAATCATCCTGAACATATCAGCCAAAAGCCACTGATTCTTTTGTGATCTTTATTCAAACACTTATAAACACTTTTAAATGTGTTGTTTGGTGAAAGATTGACAAAGACTGCATTAACATTTTATCAGATTTTTATACTGTTTTTGTAAGTAAATCTAATCTAGAAAAAAGAGAACAAAGACTGAGGGCACAAAAGCGCACAAAAAGGGCACAAAAAAAGAGAGAAACATTAAAGAATATAACTTTTTGATCTTTTTTTTCAACAGATATTAACAAACCCATCATCTTCCCTTGCTCTTAATTATTCCACAAATATCTCCAGGCCCTTATTTTATTCTCATTTTTCAATCATTAAATCTTAGTCACGTTTTCATGGGATACTGACCCCTTGGAACAAACATTTTTAATGGTCTGAAAATGGGATAGTTATCCCTAATTATAAATACTTTAAAACTTTTGAAATGTTTCAACAAGAATAAAGTTTGCTGAAAACAGCTGAATTGCAACACAATCAGAAAAAGTATTTGAGATGTATTTGGCCAATTCTGTTTTATTGACATTTTTAAAAAGTGAAAAATATATAAGAATATGAAACAGAAAATTGGAATTTGTGTTGCTACAAAGTCAATTGTCTCTAGTTTAAAGAACTGTTAAGTATGTTCCTTTTTATTTTAGTTCATCAAAGTATTCTTTTTTTGGTGTATTAGATACTTTAGGAAATATTTTAAAGGATTAGTTTTGATTTTATGTTGTAGATGCAATAAATGGAAATATGTTAATGCACATTGTTTGAACTTTTCCTTTATTTATTGGTTGAACATTGTTACTATGGTAAACTAAGTTCTTTTAAAGAAAGGTGTTTATGTATGTATGTATTGTTAATTTATAATCTCCTCAAAAATTTAATATTTTCTTCATGAAAAGCTTTATGTTTGTCATGCTAAAATGGTTGCTAAAAAGGGGATTATATGTTCCTGGAAATACACTTGATATCAAATACTAGTGATTGATTTGATGAAATATATCAACTCTAGCCTTTGAATTAAATCTTCATTTCTATAAAGCAAATGCTGAACGGTAAGATTTTATGTGGTTAAAGGTAAATTTAGAATTTAAAAAAGATTCTTACATAATAATAATTATTATGTTTGTATTTTTGTATTTGATTTATATTTCTCCTTTCTTGTTTTATCGGTTTTGCATGCCTTGTTTTTTTTATTGCATATTCATACATTTAGGGTATTTTACCCTCTTTTTATAGTTTAGTTTAAGGAACACATAAATAAAATGTATGGAATTCATTTCAAAGGTTATTTCTTTACATTTTTTCCCTTAAACACCTGAAATTATGTTCTGATGCTTGTTTTCCATTTCAGGGCCAGAAGGAATGAAATGAATCTTTTTCATTCTATATCAAAGATTGATACCTTAATAAAGTATTTTTAAACTTCTTTATATTTGGATCTAAAAATAAAGACTGTAGAGGGTTTTATGTGTCTTTAGATAATAGATGATGGATAGGTAGGTGGGTAGGTTGTCAGTATGAATCAGAAGAAAAGCTTTTTGCATATTTGTGTGTGTTTTTTTCAAAGTGTTAAAATGCAAGCACTTTTCCCCCGTTTATTACCTTTTTGAATCCATCACTTTTACAACACTCCAGCTTCTCTTGTTTCTCACAGCAGCCCAATCAGGAAAACCTGACATAAAAGCAAAGATTCAAAATGAGTTACCAGAACTTTGCAGTATACAGTACCACAATGTTGTGAAATTAAGGGCATTTTTAAAAAGTTATATACACCAGGGCCATCATGCAGGAACCAGTATGGAGACCAGCCAAATAGTACTAGTTCATTTTAACTAATAGTGTGGATGATTGCCAGCTGCTCAATGCTTAGTTGCGGACCAATAACAGTCTACAATATTATGAGATGAGGCTGTTAAATTAACAAGTTAACGGTCATGACATATGTCATAGGGCAAAAGACATCCATAATCCAATCGAATTGCTTCAATTGTTTTGTCTTGTTTTTGTTATGTGACTATCTCCCACTTTAGCTCCTCAATTTCATATAAGATGGCTTACAGAGGATGAAAGCCAGGAATGTGTACAGTAAACTTAAAATCCACGGTACCAGTTAAAAAGCTCAGTTATGATTAAATAGAACTAGCATGAAATAACTTTTTTTTAGAAAAAGAAGAATCAAGAGGGAAAAAGGTCATAGTGAACAATCAAAGACAAAAAAGCTTATGCATGAATATATTTTGCAGCAAATATATGATTCTGGGTCAAAAGCCTCTCTCTTTTAAAATCATTCTCACACATTCTCTATAGCATTTTATAGGGTCTTTGTTCTACTGTACATCTTTTCGTTTTGGCATAATAATTTCAAATATGTTAGAAATGCTTATTTTATATGCTTAAGGAAGATTATATGTACATATCATTTGAAGTGATTCTGTTCTGCCCTGCCCTCCTGTAAAAATAAAAAAGTCAGGAAAAGCTCTTTTGGTAATAGTACAATAAGAAATATTTTGCAGCCTGCTGGGATTCTCTAATTTTTGTTGTGGTTATTAAAACCTGTAAGACATCTGGACAGCTTATTGCTATGTTTTGGCCTTTTCTGAAAATGCTGATCCTGGAGAATACTGGAAGTAAAGGGGAACATTCAATAATCTTATTTAAATAGATATAAAAGATATAAGTAGTATCCATTAGCTGTTATAGATAATCACAAAAATACAGTATACAACAGCTGCTTATTGAGGAAAGGTCTATTGATTTATTAGTCTTTACTAATTCAAAGTGAAGAATTAAAAGATTTATGATACCAATGCAATATTTAAACCTCTATTAATAATCTTGAAATAGGAATATAGTTTATGTATGTATCCTATTCTTAATTATTCATTTTATGAGCTATTCCCTAATTAGATTGTAATATAAGAAATGTCAGCTGATATAAGATTTAGATTTAGCTGATCTAGATTTTGTCTTATGTGTTTTCTTTCTAAGTATAACACACATCTATTGATTATATATCAACTGTGACGTAAACAAACTGTGCCTTTTAAATAATTTTATGATTTTAGCTCTTTTTCTAAATTTACATCCTCATTGTCTACAATCTTCTTCTTTCTCTAAACAGGATTTAGCAATAAGCACATACCAGGATCTGGGACTTGATGGGATTTTGTTGGCAGGGAGAAATGTTAAAGGATCCAGTGCAGTATATAGGCGAAAGAACAAGAACCCAGTTTTAATAAATTTAAAAATGATAAATATGTTAAAGTGACATCCTGTTGAAAATGGTAACCTATAATTTCTACAACATGCCATTTTCATTCTTTAGTTCCACAAAAACAACTGCAGCGGACTTCTTTCTTTGTCCCCACCCCCCTCCAAAAATATCAGTCACTTCTGCTAATCTTGAAATACTGAGAAGAGGAAGAGGGAAATAACTATAATCCAATCAATTTCCTCTCCAATTGACTGGCCCAGGAATGCTAAAATAGCACTCCAATCAGTTTTTCACCCTCTAGACTGCCATAGCTCCTGCAGTAACAGCACTTCCTCCTTAAAACTCACATAGACAATGAAATAAATTTCTATCACCTTGCCATATTTTCGGTACAGGTTCTGTTTATTTGTCAGCCATATGTAAATACCAGTGGAACCTACCCAGTTGCTAAAGCATCTTTCCTTTTATTTTAGTTAAAGCCCATAGAAATTTGTGAAAGGCTGGAAGACAATATTTTTGTAACCATATGTTATTTTCATCTATAAAGGTTGGTTTGACTTTGGGTCAGGAGGCAAGATAAAGAAGAGTTCCCACCAATGGGAAATTCCTGCATCCAGAAGCTTAACATTTAAAGAATTCCAAACAAAATGTTATTTCACTGCTATTTCAAACATACCACAAGTGAAGTTTCAATAAATCAATTAGCTTCCACACATTAATGAGTTCTTGCAATCATAAAAGGTCCAGGACTACATTCACACTGATTCTGAATCCTTTTCTGGAGACGTCCTATTATTGTTACATTGATGATTTACCTATCACTAAAATAAAGCCTACATTATTAAATAAAAAGAAATTGGACACAAGGAAAAATTCAAAGATCTGCACTAAATTGTAGAATATTTATAGTCCATGAGATAATTTGTGCACACATATACTTAGTTTATAAAATTAGCAAATGATTTGAGTTTTGCTTTCTAGAGGAAGTCAAAGACCATAGCTTTTATTGATATTTGAACCAGAAGAATGGGTTAAAAAATGTATGATACAACTAGCTAAGAACTTTTGCAATAATATACAGGTGGATCAATAGCAAAATATGTGGCTGAAAGGACTGAAATTCACAGTATGAATTTCACAGTATGAATATTCAAATTATGTTATAATTTAAAAGACAATTTCCACAAAGCAACGTACTGTTGGTATATAAAACCAGGAAAAAACTTTACAGAATTTGTAAATTATGTTGGAAATGTGAAAAAACATTAAGAAGAATTTTAGCATGCTTGGTGGATTTATAAAAAGGCTAGAAAATTTTGGCTCAAAAGCTCAGTGTTGCCAAGAATTAAAATTCAACTGAAACTGTTTTTTTCCTGCTGGAACTAATAGACAAATAGAAAAGAATTATGGATGATTGTTTTTGTACATGGTAACTGCAGAGAGATTATTATATGGACAAAAATGGAAATATCTACAATGAAGTATCATTGGTAAAGATAACAGTATTGAAAAAAAATGATTTATTTGATTTGGGAGAAGACAATAACTACATTTGTTGGTGACTGGAAATCCTTTATGGATTTCTGGTGAAAATGTGTGATTTATGGATTTGATTATTAAAAAAGAGAATATAGAAAGAAGGGAGCCATGATGTAACCTTACAAAGAGGACAAAATATAAATGCATTTATAACTGCTGTAAAGAACATTGGAAGCCACTTCTTTACATCTTTTTATTTCTCTTTTCCCCCCTCTTTCTCTTTCTTTTTATTTGCTCATCACTTTTTATCACTCTTTTTTTCTTTAAATTTGTATTGTTTTTACTTTGTAAAAGAATCTTTAAAAAAAAGAAATCTCCATTTTTGTGGGCTCCCAGTTTAAGGCTGTAACACAAATTCAATTATATAGGGTAGGGGCCAAATTTTCAAGTAGGTGTATTCACAGTAAGCCATTAAGCATATCCAAAATTCTTAATTATCCCTGTTCTTTGAATTTGCCAGTCTAACAACGTTTCAAGAGAATCCTATCCATATTTTCTTGAATATACAGTAGCAGCAGAAGTCTTGTGCTACTGGCAGTTCTAACAATGCAAAGAGATGTGGAGATGTCCCTTCAAACAACTGAATGGAAACTTTCTTCAAACCCTGATACTGTCATTCAGAGTATGGAAGTAACCTGTGTTGCCTTATGTGTAATTCATAGCCTTTTTAGGCTGAACAGAACAAGGCTTTTACCATATATTGTGTCTTTATGAATTATTTTTCAGAATGTAAAAAAAAATACATCATAGGCTATTGTCATTCCTATTAAAGGCCTCTGACTGAATGACCACACCTGCTGTAAGAGACAATTTTATTCTCAGTGTCCTTGTTTCCCGTTCCTGACTTCCTTGCGATGTTCTAGATGATCATCAAACTTTCTAGCAGATTTTTGGATGATGGGAAAGAAACTCCTATGAATTTAAGACTCAAATTCTTTTTGTGTTAAAATGACTGATTTATTTTAAAACATTTTAATTTAAATAAAAAGAGGTAGGGTCATTTAAAGAACCCAAATCTAGAAAAAAATCTTACATTTGCTGAAGATGCAGCCAAGACTTGACCATGCTTGAATACTGAAATCCATACAGTGTAGGAGTTTGCTTTTTCATAGTTCTCTTGAATATGTACACATCGTGGGTGTTAAAATAACAGCTATAACTGCACATAAGAACACACAACAATTATTTAATGTCTCACTTTCCTCATCTGTATCTAGGAAATAGCTGACAGTTGGAGGCAGAAAAATCACCTTAAATAACCCGGTAGTTGTCTATTTTCCCCATGATTTTAAGTGATCCTAGCTTAAAATGTGCTTCCTGAAGGTACACCAAATATACAGGTGTGGGGTATGTTAATTATAGACACTCATACCTCAGTGAAACTTTTCTTTACTACATGAGCCGGATTTCCTTTCTTATTGCACATACTTTATAAATAGCACTTTACCAAGGGAATAACTCCTATTAATAAAACACAGAGACTACTGAACTAAAAATACATATAATAAACATGGAACCCTACCTGGCAACTGGAATCAAACTCTGCAACTCAGAAGTTATGTTTCTCTCATTATTGGGAGCACAATTAGTACTCTTCCTTTCATAGATTCTGCTTCCTGTAAGTGCACTCAGAGAGCCTCAAACAGCTTTTCACAGTTTGCTTAACTGAACAATTGCATGCATTAAGAATATTACAAGGCTTTTGTGAAATCTGGATTCCATTTATATGTTTATTGGTTTTATTTTAAATTTCCATTTTTGTTTCCAAAGAATCTCCAAAGAAACTTAAACATATTGTAATTCAATATTATAACTCTGAGGCCACTTGATCTGCAACTTTTTTTTATTTCTGCTTATTTTAAAACACTAGGATTATTTGTTTGTTTGTTTGTTACATTTATATTCCTCCCAACTCACTCTACAAAGCAATTCTGGGTGCCTTATAATTAAAATCATAAGTATTAAATATTCACAAGATTAGAGTCAAAACTAGAAAGCCAAAAGCAAGAGCGGTACATTGCAACATAGAAGTGTGTTGCTTCCAAATCCCACTGGTAAAGAGAAACATTTTTTAATGTCCAAAGTATACAGAGCACATTAGTCAAAGCCTTTTGCTGCAGAGCATGCCTACAGGTCTGGCTCTATTCAAAATAAAATGCAAGCCAAATGGAAACCCTGTACTAACATGGTAATGAGGAGAACAACTGTGGAGAAAATTTTGCTGCTACTGCTGCTGCTGCAGTTATCCTGTTGTGAATGATTTGTTGTTTCTAGCAATCAGATGAAGTGGAAGAGAACACTTGTTTTTCTACCTTTAGAAAAAAAGACTGAGGCATGTTTTCAACTAACACTCTGACATTGTTTTTAATCATGTTTTCCTTGTTTCATTTTATTTCTGTTTGCTGTCTTTATTATCCTGTGGGACAACAATAAGTAGAAAAGCAGGATGGATGGCTTGAAATTCCATTACGTCCACTATCCCACTGCAAGGCCAAGAGAGAGAGCAGAAACACATTTCTCAGGAATTAATGGGAGTACATACAATAAATAATGTAAATTGCTATTGTGTGACTGAGACAGCAGCTAAAGTGAAAGGAAGGAGAAAGAGATTAAGATTTCCTTTAAAATTCAGCAAGACTTAATTATATCTATTTCAAGCACTGGATGAAAAAATAATTCAAGAACAAAAGGATGAGAATCTGAGACAGGTCACATATCTGCCTTCTTCATTTTATGAAGCTGAGAGATTAAATCCGTCTCCCTTTTTATTATCAGTCTAGCTCTTATTACAGCCAAGAAGCAATATTGGAATTTTGATCTCTACATATCGTATCACCATATTATTGGTTTTCAGCTAGGTTGTTGGGCAGTGCATAACAAACATGTACTGTATATCAAAGAACATTCTAACAGCAATGCCCTCCGCTGGTTCCAGAGGCTTTCTTCCCTCAAGGGACAGACTAAAACTATTGTCATGTATTTGTTTTCTCAAAGTAATCAAGCAACAAACTAGCCAAATGCTGAAAACTGAAGAAAGTCGTAGATTGCATTTCTTTCATAGCGCTTTTCATTAAGAGAAAACCCCCCACCAGCAGTCCTGTTTACAGCTGCTAATTAAAACACTGATGAGAAACGCTTTTTATTAAGAGAACTGATATATAAGTTGTGGAAAGCAGAGGCATAGAAAAATGCTTTCTTGGAGTCATCTACAACATACTATGTAAGGACTGCAATAGCCACTCTGTAGGACTGAGACTCAGAAGACTAGCAGAGCATACCATGAACACCAAATAGCGATCAGAAACACAATAAAAACTCATTAATTTCACAACACATGGACAGACTCAACCATAGTTTCAACTGGAAAACTGTAAGCAACCTAGACCAATTTAAACCCCCAAATGCTAGGGAATTCCTGAAAGCATGGCGTGTGGACAAATCAACCATCAGTAGACACATAAACTACATTTACACAACATTAAAAAAAAAGATAATAAAAAACAAAGATGGAAATGAGTTAATTACAATGATTTCCGAAGAAATACTTTATGACCTGATAAGTGGCTCCTCAATGTGACAAAATATATTGTCCACCGTATCTCAAGAAATGTTGGTGTTATTTTGATTGGAGCAAAATCTCCAAAATGCCTTTCAAATATACATTCCAATCATACTTGGCCAAATAAAGTTCAATTCAATTCAATTTCGGAAGGTCCAGAAAGTTTGTTATGCAGCCTGGTCATTGAAAGGCTAATTGCATCAAGCCTGTTTTTTATTGCTGCTGCTTGCAAAACTGTAGAATAATGAATAATTCTTTATGTTCATCCATATGTTATCCATCCCTAAAAAGCAAAATGTTTATCAGCTTGGAAAATTTACAAACATACGCACACACACACAAAATTCATATATATACCAATAGGTCACTTTAAAAAAAAAAAAATCCATTAAATAAAATCTGCAGGAGAAATCACTGCAATTATTTTGTATTTTACTGATCTCCGTACTAAAGACAAACAACCAATTCACATAAACTAAGCTGGTTGTTATTTAACACAGTTGTATTCAAAGCATGCTATGGGGATAAAAAGTATTATTTATCTTCATATCCATTTTTCTAAACATACATAAAGTGGCAATGTTCAGATCATTTTATCATACATATTTCCTTTAATTTATCTGAAGCATGCCTAATCCACTATATATACTGCAATTTAAATACTAGGATATACAAAATAATCAGTTGAATTCGCATTGCTCATTGCGCTGCATTCATTCTAGTGTCTCAAAATCAATACAAAAATAGTAACAGTAATTATACTGTTCATGTAATTAGAAATGGAACAAGATTGTAAGATGAAATAGCAAGTTCTGTGAATGTCTCAGTAGTGACCTCGTTTGGCACCTGCTAAAGACCAAGTATCATGGCAAATGCAACCAGTGATATCAGCCACAGTATCCATTAATTATTTCCTCTACTCCAATTGTCTAAGCAGCACTTGTTCTCGGAACAAAGAAAGCTGCAAATGGAAAAGCCACAGATACTGTTTCTTGTAGATGCAAAGGCCTTTTGGCCAATTTAGATCAAACTCTCCAACATGTCTTTTGTAAGAGCATGCCATTGATCATTATTTTGATGTGTAAAGACTTATGAAGAAAAAAAAACATTAACTACTACTGGAAAAATCAGATTATTCGTAAATTATATGTATTCGTCCTGCTACCTGAAAGAAGATTGTGTATATCTTACGTGGTGTATATAATATATAATAATTCGTATATAAAAATTATTGGAGTGGCACATAACCTGTTTATCAGATCTTGCATCCAATGTTGTCAACTAAAGTTTAATCATAATAAATTGGTTATTTTTTATAAGATTGTATAAGATTTGTTGCTTTTATTTCAATCTTTATTTAATTAAACATAACAGGGGAGGGGGGAGGAGCCAGCTTGGTATAGTGGTTAAGGCTCTAGGTCAGATACTGGGAATTTTGGTCCTGCCTTAGGCACTACGTCAGTTGGGTAACTACGATCAGTCAGTCTCTCAGCCGTTGGAAGAAGCAATGGCAATCCTTCCAAAATCTTGCCAAGAAAATTGCAGGAATTAAGCAGTCACCAGGAGTCAGCAGTCATATGAAGGCACAAAAAAAAGAAAAAGAAGAAATATAATGAAACAGCATACAGTAAATACTGTACATCTACCTGTGTAGGTAGATAGATAAATAGAGATAGATAGATAGATAGATAGATAGATAGATAGATAGATAGATAGATAGATAGATAGATAGATA
>JANHFL010003828.1:262452-286827 GCA_032468155.1 Oxyrhabdium leporinum | reverse complement strand
GATAGATAGATAGATAGATAGATAGATAGATAGATAGATAGATAGATAGATAGATAGATAGATAGATAGATAAAATTGTACACAATTGTTACAATAAAGACAATCTTTCACTGCAGTTGTGCATACAAAACCTATATTTATAAGCAAATTACAGATAACCTATAAGCAACTATAAGGATATTAACTGCTCATAAGATGATCTAATTCTTCACTGAGTAATTTATCTATTGAAGGACCCTTTTCCACTGTTGTCAGTTTCCATATAATACATATGCAGTTCAAAAGACATCCCGGAATAGTAAATCCAATCTCAAAATCAAATTAACGGGTGTAATTACTTATCACAACATAACAAAAATGGCAAAAATATGTTTCAAGAAAGCATTATTCTCAGTGCATGTTGGATTCTTGCTGTTTATGCTGCAATGTGTTAACATAGCTACCTTTCTGGAAGATGTTTTTATATGCCTCACAGCAGAAGTGAAGCCATGAGAAAAAAAATGTAAAGTGTCTATGCAATAAATGAAAAACAAATGTGTGCTCGAAGTGCTATAAAACTGATTATGTAGACTCTTAATCTCCTTCAAATGAAAAGGAGTAAAATTCATTAATGTTCTACTTATGTGAATCTAAAGTTTAATTTAAACTTTAAGTTTAAACTTTATTTTTTCTGCCTATATCAATATTAATGAGTCCAAAACAATATAACATGATTTAAATCATATCTCATAGGCAAGTGAAAAAAGCTAACTAAAGTACATAAAAAAGAATTGTTTTGAAAAATTCTTAATTAAAAAATGCTTAATTTTTTTAAAAGGCATAGAAGCCAAGTCAACATTTACAACCAAGTAGTTCTAGTTTTACTCTTTCTGAGACTATAGGACCAAGGCTATTTCTCTTATATGCAATCCTCATTTAGTGACAAATTGGACTAGTAACTTGGTTACTAGTTGGTTACTAGTTACTTGGTTGTTCAGCAAAGCTAATCACTAAATGAAAATGTCACAGAGCTTATGACCTTATGTCAGCGTTTCTGTGCTTTACAGAGCTATGAAGATTGTAAATGCAAGGATTGGTCACAAAATTGCTTTTTCATTAACATCATAACTGCAAATGATCACTATTTCAGGCAGTGACTAAATGAGAGCTACCATATTTTATTTTGAATTGCATTTTATCTCAATAGATGTGTTGTCCTCAAATATGTTCATTCTTAACAGTGGTACAAAATGATGGTTTCAAAAATTTATTTCATTAAAACTTGTGAAGGCATCCAGATAAAACTGAGAAAGGCTAATGTCCTCTGCCATCCTTGCTCTTTTCTATGTAGCTTTACATATTTTGCCCTTTACTCTTTACAGTTTATGTACCTTTTCCCCCAGCTCCTAGTCTGAAGCAACCCAAGGTGAATCTGATTGCCTCAATTTTCACATTACAAACTCAAAGCAAATCAGGCCCTCTTTGCTCATCAAAACTCCAGTTTGAATCTAATCAGGACTGATTTTCCCAGGAACTGTTTATAATTATGCAAAAATCTCCTGCATTTTAGTGTGTTATAACCAATATTCTTAGCCCATTTCATCAAACAATCCAGTGAGACTTTAATATTTGTATCTATTCATGGGATTATAACTAACACTTGCAGCAGCATTATTTTAATGTATCTGCTGCTGACAATACTTCCTTTCATAACAAGGCTAGATGCCAGAGCAGGTTGTTTCATTTTTTTAGATTCCTTTACGCCCTGACACAAATAAAGTAATTTCCTGAAAGTTAGAATCAAAAATCATCAATTTCATTTCTTCTCACAGATCCATCTTCTTTCTTTCAATATAATGGCCTTACATTACTATGCTTGGTGATTACACCCTCTGCTATGTTCAAAAATTGGGGAGAGGGGGGGCGGGCGAAGGAGCCTCTATCTGTAGAAGGGACAATGCAAAACTGCAGATGATATGCAGATAATAAGCCTTATTAAAAGCAATAAATCAATGACCATTTTAAAACAGGTAGAATGTAAAACGTACAGACACACTTAGGCAAGCATGCAATAGAAGTAGTGAAGAAAAGGTTTTTCACTTGATGGATAGAAATAACAATATGTCACATGCAAATACAACTAATAAAGCATCAACTTTAACACACAAAAGGGAGTTGAGATTTTGAGATAAGAAATTGGGAACAACTTTTCTACTGTCTGCCAGCATTACATTCTAGATTTTACCTTTCCCCAGGCTTCCAAGTACTTATCTCAAATAGCGATAAAAGGTAAATAGTAAAAATAGGGTGGAGAAACAAACTGGAATAAGAAAAATTCCACCAAGGCAGGACATATTCAGGTTGTACTACAAAAAGCCAGGCTGAATTTTCATGGTGATGGCAGACCTAAGGAGAAAAATGGAAGTTAAACATTCTGTTTAAATAAAGCAACCTGTATGATGCCTAATTCCTATCTTGTATGGACTTTGGTTAGTAAAATCCAAAGCATTTTCCTCTCTCTTTGCTTATAGATGGCTGAAGAATGGTGGATGGGCTAACCAAGAATTCCTTGTGTAATCAAAAATGTGCCCAAAGGTTCAGCTTGACTAGTAGCAATTTTTATAAGTATCTTTTACTGGTAACCCTTGGAAGAAGTAATTTGCCAGAGAAATTTAATTACCCTCTAGTAATGGGTAATAACTCTTAGAGCCAGTTCGGTTAAGGCACCCAGGTAGAAACCAGGAGACTGTAAGACTATCTACATATTTAAAATTACAAACATGAGCGCCCCAATATAGCTAACTTTCTTGATCATGTATGTAAGAGTAACCCAATCTTTAAATGTTTAATGTCACAGAATGAACAATCTCAACCAACATGAACATAAAAGTACGAAGTTTAAAAAAACAGACAGGCAACCAACCTGTGATAATAAATCTCAGCTTAATTCTAGAGAAAAGATAAGTGCAAATGCTAATCATATTTATTAAAAAGGAAGACTCATCTAAGTTAGTATGATTTTATTCTGACTAAACATGTTAGAACTAGCCAGTCAATTATTTGAATTAATCAGGCGTCTGTCTGAAGGCTGTGCAGATTGTATTTTCAGGAAGCTGTGAAATGCAAGCAAATAAAAAGTGCTGTAGCAGAGTAAGGTTGGTCTGATGGGGCTACAATGTTGTTCTGCAAAGCTGCAACATAATCACTTTAGGTTAATAGGTAAGTTAAATGTATGCAGAATCCAGGGACAACAACTTACAGGATTGAATTTGATAAATTTCTTCTGTAACAGAGTATCTCTCAGTTCTCTTATTATCAACTCAAAATGTGTTTTTCCATATAATATTTAAATCTATCATTTAGGGTTATCATGAACAGAGAATGAATCCTGGCCTCATCCAATGCCTTTTCTGTAATCCTCCATTGCTACTAATGTTGACCTTGGCTGATCCTGAAAAAGGAAACATGGTCAGAGAATATGAAGCTAATAATGTTCAATGAAACTAAAGAAAGCCACCTGCATTAAATGGAATCTTCAGTCATTTTCACCAAAGGCCTAGGTGAAGACCCAGGTCTTCAGTCTCCTTAGATATATCAGCAGGATGGGAACACCCTTCAACATCCTAAATGTCAACAGAACGTATTCTCTGAATAAGTTGTCTTATATTATACTGTCAAAATGCACAACAAAAAGGGAAAATTTGGAGAAATTGCAGTTTGCAGAAGTAGGCAACAACTACAAATTGGGATGCCCATTCTCAAGATGGAAGGGTAGAGGAGGGCTACATGGATGGCCATTGGTGTGGCCATCCCATCCAGTGCTAATTAAAGAATAGACACTTTTGGATGACATGATGTATAAATCAATCATCAATGTAAATATATTATGGTCATGTGCTATGTGGCAAACTGCCTGATGGTCTTCCTCAGACCATTCATTGGCTGTGTTAGGAATAGTGGTACTGGCTGCCTTAAACAAAGGGCTATCATTCCCAGTCCTCCATACACAACACTTAGAAAACAAGCACAGGCAACACAGAAACTGACTGACTTGTTCATGGAGACAAATGAATGCCACATCCTTCACTTATTCCAGCTGCCTGCCTGGAATCCTAGTAAGTACACTCCATGTTGAAATTATTTTGTTGTGGTTCCAACTGCATTATACTGATATCATTAATGTTTACAACTTACATTTTTTATTATAGAACTCCAGGGCACATGCAAAGCATTCCCATATAACTTTCAACATAGGCAGCACAGATAAAGCACAAGTATATTGGCTTTATCAGAATTGTTGTCATTTGCTTCTTTATGATAATCTGACACCCAAGTTAATTATCCTTAGCATGCATATGGATTTCATTGCATCAAACTAATGGACCAGCTATTTAAAAGCTAGTTCTGCCAGAAAACTGTTTCCTGTTTAAGGGAATTTATAATATATATGCTACTATAAAGATGGCATTTGTGCAAAGCAAAACTGGATAATGTATTCTTATGAAATCCAGGCAAATTTCTGTTTCTTCCTCTGTAGACAGAATTTGCAAGAGCTATGCTATAGAATTCTCACTGTTAACAGAATCAACTGATCATGTACAATATATGCATATACACAACATCAAAACATTTCTTACAATTCAAAAACATAACTAGCTCATCAAACTTTATGGAAAACAGCCATCTAAAAATGAATGATCATGATAATGTTTCTTCTTGGATTGATATGGAATTACTATGATATTAGTAGTAGACAAGATATTATCATATTACTAAATATGATGCTTGTAGTTCTTTTGTCTTTGGAGTAATCTAGACATCAGGAATTACATGAATTATATGAATAGGTTTAGATATTAATGTTGTATTATACTGTATATTGCTCCTATCCAAATTAAATATTGGTTTAGTTGCAATTCACTTACAAATTAGGAATGTATTACAAGACACTGACTTAAACATAAAATCATATTTTCAAGAAATATCTAAATAGACTTTCACATTAACTTTACATTGAGTGCAGCATGATATAGTTCTGATTGAAACTGCTGTGTTGCGTATATTTGCAGCGCTGAATAAAAACTAAACACTTCAGACTACATCAAGTTGAAGATAATATATCAAAATAGATTGTAACATAAAACTATAGGATCTGCGAGGCAGGGGTAGAATCTGACAATCTAACAAAAAAACAAACAAAACCAAAACCAAAAATCCATGGCAAGTTCTGGCATGTCTTCACCAAGTAATACACATTTCTTGATAAATCCACCCAAGGACAAGCAGTAACTGGAAGCAACCTGATTTCTAGAGCAATGGGAACTACATTCACCATGCAGGGATAGATTGTCTTAAAATAATTTTGTACCGTATATTAATTTGTATAAAAAGAAACAACTAGAATAAATTAAAGGTACCAGAACAAAATTGAATTACTATAACTTTGTTAAACGAACTAGCTTAGCAGTTGTAACATTAATTTGAACGTCCACAGAACAAACTTCTGCATGACATTTTAAAACTGTAACTTCTGCCCTATTTTTCTACAATTCAGTTCAAAATGATAGTTTTGACCTTTAAAATCCTTCATGGCATGGGGCCAGGTTATCTGAGGGCCTGCTTCTTCTTGATTATGAGCCCATGCCATCAGATCCAGCAGAAAAAGCATGCTGAGTCCTGTCTGCAAGTGTGCTACACTTGGCGGGTTCCGGGACATGGGCCTTCTCTGTTGTGGTGACCACTTTCTGTGGGGATGCCTGCCTTATGGAATATTACTTCACCCACCCCTGCCCCCACTGTGGTTGGCTCCATCTGTTGGTTTTTTGGAAACTCTCCCAAAACCGGTTATGTCATCAGACTTGGGTGTCCTGGGGATGTGTGAGATCTCGAGGTGGCTCCATTATTGTTGTCAATACTACCGTTCTCTTAGCCTTATTTTTATTTTATTTTTTAAAAAAAGTTTTACTGTTTTATTATTTTGTTATACATCACCCAGAGTTACTTTCTGCGAGATGGGTGGCCATATAAATTTTATAAACAAATGTTTTCTCTTTTCTTTCTTGCTCTGTGAATCGCTTGGCAGATCTTGCAGGTTTATCTTATAATGCCCAGGCTGTAGCAGTACAAGACAGAAATATGTTGTACTGTATAAACCTCTGAATCTAAATTTGGCAGTGTTCAAATTATTTTGTTGGGTTCATGAAGCATTTGATTGCATTTGTCTTGAACAGAATTTCCCAGGATGCTCAACAAAATAATTTTAGAAGCTTTGACCTAGAGGAGCCCAAAGAGAGTAGTAATTTTAACTGAGTCTCTGTCTACATTCTTGCAGCCTCTGTGAAGAGGGCCGAAAAAACACAGCTGGATTTATGTGGGAGTGGGGCTCCAGCAGACATCCTTTTCCTGTCAGTCTTAGCGTCGTCCAACTTCTGGACGGGAGGAGAACAAGGAGGGAGAAGAAAAGCCAAGCATTTTCTCTCCTCCCCCCACCCCGCTTTCTGGCTTGCCTTTCTTAAAATCCAGGTCTATTTTTCCGCTGATGTCAGAGTGATAGGAAGCTGACTCAGAGTGAAAAACTGTTTGCTGTTGCGCTTTGCAGAAAATCGGTCCAAAGTTTATGGGATGAATTTGTCAAGCTGAAAGCAACACCCTTCACCCCGCTCCGGGTGCATTTTTCGAGAGATTTGTTTGCATGATGTCATCGGAGAGTAATTCTGGCGGGGATTTTTTTTTTAAAATCACCAACCAGGAGCTATGCCTTTTCAGTAAGCCAACTCTCTTATTTGCAATGCGCCCTCCAGCGCTCGGGTAAACAGAAGGTACAAGCGTGGCTGATACGAAGCATGTGGCATAAGAGGTACTGCACCTTTGAAAGTCACTCCCTGGAGGTCTGAAGGCAAGGCTGCTCACCGGACCAAACGATCCTTCCCATGACAGAGCTGAACACGAAGACAATGGTCTGTTTTGCCACTTAGAAAAAACTTTAGCCAAACTTAGCTACCGGGTATAAAAGCGCAGTTGTATTTTTGGAGTGCTTTGTAGTGCATGGATGGAATTTGAAGTTAGTGTAAACACCCCAAGATATTACCTCTCTTGGTACTCCAAAGTCATTCTTCGGGGCACATAAAACGGATGCAGAGCGATCCGGTGAAAAGCTGTTCAAACGCCACGAGAATATGAGCATGAAATTACAGTTTCTCTCCCCTCCCCCACTTTAATATGTTCTTCGGTCCTGCCTTCTAACTCTTTTCCCGACGGGAACGAACCATTCTAAGAGCGGGAGGGGTGCTGGCTGGCTTCTGTTGGAAAACGGAGGTGGGGTACCCTAATGGGCGGGACTGATTGTTGCTTCGGTTAAGCTTGCGGGAGGAGAAGAAGGGGGTTGGATCCTGTCCGGCTCGGAAGGAGAGACTCCGCTGAAGCAAGTGACGGAAAACGAGCTTCTGGAGGGGCTCGAAGAGGGAAGGATGTACAACAAGCTCGAGGACGAAGAGGTGAGTGTGGGTCGACGCTGGGACCCAGGCAGCTTTTGTCCTGCGCGCCGAAGCCAGCGGAGGATAGAGTAGGTGGGAAGGCAGCTTCGCAGGGAAAGGGGCATCGTTTGGGAAAGGATTCTCTCGCTTGAGTCCGCCGAGTCCGGAAATCGAGCAAGCAGTGCCGGAGGAAACGTTTAACACTGGTCCCTTGTTTCTCCCCCTCCCCCTCTATTTACCCTCTAGTATTACTATTTTAAAGCTCAGACTCGGCGCACTTCTTTCCCCGCTTTGCTTTTATTCTCAGGAGGCAGCCCGTTTTGCCCGAAGTGGGGTGAATGTTTAGCTGGGCGGTGCTTTCCATGGATTAAAAAGAAAAAGGATCTTTCCGTCCTTTTTCTTTAGCAATCGGGATGCTTTCTCTCTCTCTCGCTCTCTCTCTCTCTCTCTCCCCCCCCCCCCTTTCCCAGTTCCGCACATGTGTGCTGCCGGATTGCTTAGATTAGGTTTCCAAGCGTTCGGATTAAAATGGGACAGCCAGTGTTTGAAAACCGAAGTACTGCTGACTTGGTGTAACTGTTCCCCTTCATTGTGCTAAGAAAAAGATTTGACAGGATCCCTGGAACTGAGGAGATTATTGCTTGCCTTGAGATAGATTTTATGAAAATACAGAACTAAGCACTTTTCTTTCAGTCAGGTACCATTTGGTTTTTAAGTACCGGTACTTCTTCCCCCTGGGATTCTTTACTTGCTATGTATTAGTCGTTCTTGGAAAAAACAAAGCTTTTTAAAATACTTTATTGCCTCTCCCTTTGGGAATTTTTAATACAACAAAGTAGGTTTTCCAATAGTGGAAATTAAAATAGAGCAGAGGACATTGCTCTACAAGAAACCAGCAAATGAAGATGTATATTTACTGTTTGTAGGCAAACGTGTGCATTGATTTGTTTGTTAAATTTATATGACCACCCATCTCGCTCAAAGTCAGTCTGGATGGTGTACAATAAAGCCAACAATCAAAATATTCTACAAAACCACTTACAATGTATGAAAGATAAGAGGAGGTAGAGGGATATCTTTCATATTGTCCAAGTCTAAGAGCTAAAAGGACAGTAGTTTCAGGCTCTGTCCATTCTAAACCATAATAGGTTTGGGTTCTCTTTTAGAAGGGCTGAAGCTAATGAGGTTGGAAGGAAGCTTTTTGACTTTTTCCAGTGATGATATCCTTCTGCAAATCCATCATAATTTCCCCCACTTTGCCAAGTGGTTCTTTGCCACAGTGGGAGAAAGATAATTTGGGGGAACAAAAAGACCTATCACATCTTTGTGGCGCTTTGTGAATTTAAAACTTTTTGGTCCATTGGCCTAACATCATGCTGACCTCCATGGAGCGTTAAAGAAGGCTCCCTAAGTTTCTTCTAAGTCAAACATGTTATTTGTTGAAAGCATGCCTGCCAGGATAATTCCAGTTAAGTTATAAATCTTTAGAAAATAATAAATCTCTTATTCTTTAAGGTGCTGTAGATGAAATTAAGCATGTGGGATAAAATGGGGGTCTGCATCTAGTCTAATAGATGGATTTTAAGAGCTGGGAGGCAGACCTTTAAATCTTATGACTGTCTAAAACTGCAGGTTATTTTCCTAAACAAATTCATAAGAACTGGTTATTGGAGGGGTTTTTTATGCTATTGCATTTTACAAATTGGAACTTGTGCAGTAGAGATGCTGAAATAACTTCATTTTCCTATGGAAGAAGTACAGAGAAGTGTGAGGCATTTCAAACACTGTTACTATTGATGTTATCCACAGTTGTTTTAGTAACATCTAAACAACTATATGTGTAAAAATAATGGTAAAACATTCTGTATTTTGCAAAGTAGTGGACAGAATAGCAGTTATATATGAAAGCTGTTATTATGTCACTGTTAGATTCCCTTAACTATTGTTCCAGTCCAGTGTTTTGCAGGTGACTGATTTGGTAATGCTGGTCACATGTACTGAGCAGAGCTTTAAATATACACATAATAATTAACTGCCTTGCAGAACTATGTTAACTGCCATGGAAAGCAAGTTACAGAGCTTTGATGTCAGCTTGATTCTTGTTCCTACTTTGACACAACTAAATGGGAGGTTGAGAGGGCCTCTTTCTTGGAATAAGTTCTTGAAGTTTTCTAAAATAAAAAAATGAGCAGTTCTTTCTTCAAAGAGTGGGTGGGTAGGGGGAGATGGATTTAAATATTCTGAATCAAGGAAAAACTTCTCTTGAGCCTGGCCTTTAGAAGATGATAATAAGTTGATCCAAGATTGCTTGGGAAGCACATCTTGTTCTGCAGCCTGTGCCTGAGGCACTGGTAGCCTATTTTACATATAATTGCCCTACTGATAAAGGAAATAAATGTTACAAATACTTTCAGCAACATATTTAAAATGCTCTCAGAGTTTTACACATTTCAAGGACCAGACATTTGCAACTAGAAATCAGCGTGTTTTCCTGACATCAATATATATTTTTATAGTACATTTGTATCTTTCATTCTTATTAATGAAAGATGACAATGAAACTGGAAAGCTACAACAGCACTGAAAAAGGTGACTTATGACCATTTTTCACACTTACAACCATTGCAGCTTCCCTTTGGTCACATGGTCAAAATTCAGCCGCGTGACAGTTACAATGTCTTGGGGTCATATGATCATCTTTTGCAGCCTTCTGACAAGAAAAGTCAATAGGGAAACTGGATTCACTTAACTATATTATTAAATTAACAGCTTAACTTAACAGCTGCAGTGATTCACTCAACTGTGACAAATGTAAAATAGGGCAAAACTCACAACATCTGTCTTGCTTGCCAACATAAATTTTGGGCTCAATTCTGCTCCTAAGTCAAGGAGTATCTGCAATATGTGTCCACAACTTGCTTTGCTAAATATATGTTTAAGATCTAATGGATTTAAAGAATTACTCATGACTAGAAAACCCTGTGACTCATTGGGTTATCCTTTGAGACAAAAGTATGTAGTGCAGTCTGATATGATGAGAATGAATATCAACCATATTTTTTTACTCCAGTGCTGCATCCCATGGTCATCTAAGAAAAGTATATATCATAAATATAAAAATAATTGTAGTGGCAAACAAACTTTGAGTAAGTCAGTATTTACTTATAAACAAAATGATCATGTATAGGCAAAAAAGTAGTGGGAACATGAATGATCTCTACTTTCTAACTGCTTCCCTATTCACTTTGCTTATGGAAAGATAGAAAAATTATACTGGTGTGACTGTAGGATGCTGCAATTGCCGTAACTTTGTAAATAAAATGTCTGAACAGGAAATGCCAATTCCATAAGAGAAATAAAGCCCATATTTTTTGTGCATCATTTAATTTAGCAGCCTGTATTCAAAAATTGTGTAATGCATCATTTGGGGTAACTTAAAGGGTCAAACAGGCAAACAAACAAGTAAACAGTTTTAGTGTAGGTAGGTAGGTATGCGGATACTGTGCAAAAAAAAATCCATTGCAATAAGTCTCACTGATCACAAAGAGACTTATTTCTGATATATTGCTATTCAAGCCTGCCTTCATAGAAATGAATAGAATGAGAAGAGAGTCAAACTCTCTAGAATTGTGTACATAAACTGTCAGACTTTAAGGTTGGAATATTTTAACGAATATTTAATATTAATATTGAATTAAACATAACTTGCTGTGTCGTCTCAATCCTGGTAAACCTGTTAAAAGTCCGGATAATGGAAGCACTAGCAAACCAATTAGCAATAGTTGATGAAACTGCCTAACTATAGTTAAAATCAATCACAATTTAGAGTTCAGATGAAACACTTGAAATCTGCTGTTACCTGGAAAGGAACAGAGAATTAGGTTTAGACCTATATGAGAAATTATATAGGATTTGGTTGTTCTGTTTTCTTTCCCTTGCTACATTGTATTGTACAAGAGACAGAAAACTCTTGCAGCCCACATGGTTCTCCTTCTCATATTTGCTGCATTCCATCCTCTGAAAATGTGCCTTTACTAACAAAATAGAGATAGTAACTTTTCCTCAATCTTAAAGCCTGAAAAGAGATTTTTATAAAGCTCTTTGCCAAATGGGAGAATAGTTTGCAAGTGGGTCTGGGGTGGTCATTCTTCGGGAGAAAATGGTTCATCTTCCACTTTAAAGAGTTCTGCCTGTTCCTGGAATACTCACTTCAGGCTTCGGAATAATTTTAGCTATTGTGAATGAAGGCAATGTTTCTGTTCATGAAAGTGAATATGGTATGAGTTTGAGAAGATTGACAGGGCTATTTGCATATCTGAGCCACTTTATTGGTGGCATCTTACCTCATAGCATGTTGGCCTACTTCCTCCTTTGAGCTGAAACAAGAGTCCATCATTTATAAGTATGTGTATAATCCCTATTGAGTATGCCACTTTTTTCACTTGTGGTTGATTTTATTACTTACATATTGCTAGACATTTATTTTTTTCTCCCTTTAAGGCAATAAAACAGTATGCTTGGTTTAAAACTTCTTATTCCTTTGAATTTTATTTTCCTTAGAAAGTTGAAATGCAAATGATTACCAGTATCTTTCAGAGAAACTTTACTGATAGAATTCTTTTGATAAATATTTATAAAGCTATGGGAGTTAAACTGTCTTGTTTTCTACTAAATATTCTACTAATATGTAGGAGCAGAAATAATGTTTAGACTAACTGCTCTATGAACTCATGAGCCTACTGAAGGGAGAACATGAATAAACCTTTTAGCGTTTGTTATACTTTCAAGTATTTATGCTTATTTTAGATCACTCATCTATGACATATATTTTCAATGCAGCAGACAAAAAAGGGAGTCATTTAATAATCTTTGGTGAGAGCACACTTCAACACTGCATAATAACATGAAGAAGATGGGAGTGTAGACATGTGCAGGTTTTCTCTCAAGGAGGCCCCACAGAATTCATTTGGCTTTGGTCCTAATTAAATGTTGTAACCACATGTTAATAATGTGTTCCTATGATCTTCCCTGTGGTCCTTTCAGATGATTCAGTAGCAATTTTTTTTTGCTTTTGTTTTCATCCAGAGTCATTTAACATGTTTGTTGTTGCAGATAGAACAATTGCTTGTATGTATGTATGTACGTACGTACATATGTATATATGTATGCCATCCATCTCATTGATACTGCAACTTTGGGCCACTTACAATAACATAAAAAGTTAAAAAGTGCTAAAAAAAAATAAAAATTGAATAGAGAAGTTAGAAGTTAAAAACCAAGATCATAGATATCCTGGGGGGTGAGAATCTTCTTTAGCCCGTCAGCCAACCCCAATGTTCTGTTGGAGCCTCAGGCCAAATAGCACAACTGTAGCTCTTCCAGAAGACCAGGAATGTGAGGGCGAACTTCACCTCTTGCCAGTCAAAATTCTTTGGATCTGAAATAGACCTTTTCCTCTGGAACGAGTAAGGTGGGTTAATCCCATTGAGGTGAGACAGTTCTTTAGAGTCCCTGGACTCATGCCATAAAGATCTTTAAAAGTAATGACCAATATCTTGAATTAGACATTCAAGAATTAGAATTAAGCAAACTGACAACCAGTACAACTCGCATAACAGTGGTGTCACATGTGCCATTGACGGCCTCCAGAACAGTGCACATAGTACCATTACATTCTGTACCAAAAGTAGCTTCGAACACTCTTCAAGGATAGCCCCATATAGAGCATGTTGTGGTAATCTAATTGGGAGATGACCAGGACATGACTGACTGTTTGCAGGGCCTCATGATCCAGGAAAGGGCACAGCTGGTTTACAACATGAAGTTGCACAAAGGCTCTACTAGACCTGACGGCTCCTTATTCTTCGAGCAGGAATTGTGAATCTAGGAGAAGCCCCAGATTTTGCACTGGGTCTATCGGGGATAGCGCAACCCCATCCAGAACTAAGGATGATAAGTATCAGGTCTTGAAGCCCCTTGAACCTTTCAGCTGAATCCTTTTGCCCACCCCTCCCATCCAAGTTGTATTCCACTATAATTAGAGACTATTAAATTTGAAGATTTCTATAATCCCCTATTGTTTAATTGAAGGAAGAGCTGCCTATTAATAAACAGAACCAAGAAAAAATGCAAAGAAATGGCCAAGCAGATTTGACTTTTATTAAAACCGAGATGATTGCATGGACACAAGTACTGTAGATAACATTTTAAGTTGCCTTTTAGATTTCAATTCTACACTGTAGAAACACTGAAAGTATATTTATTCTATTATGCATCTCTTCTGTCTTCCTCACGTTCCCTGCTTAAATTGTTGGCTATTTCCAGTCTCACTTACTGTTTTGTTTCATAAGAGATTTTTTTGCTTTGGGGTTGTTGTTTTTTTCTTTTTTGATGACTTTTGGATTTTAAACATATAGTATATGAACTGTAGAATTTTTTAGTTTAGAAAGCAAACTGTAATATTTTAATCTATACTTAGTTTTTAAAGATATTTCAAAGTATTGTTATGAGTTTACTGTTTTTGGGTTTTTACAGGTGTCATAATTTATCTGTTTTCATCTAATTTGGCTGTAATAATCCATCTCTTTTGGCGAGCGGCAGCATGATGTCAAATAGAAGTAATCTTGCTTACCACAGCCTTAGAACAGGTATGTAATTCTTTACTTATAGTAATGTTTAGCATTTAATGGCTTAGAACTATTGACTAATTATGATGCAGTCTAAGTTAGACTAGATTCGGTGTATGCTATCTCCTCATTAATGATCAAAATAACTTATTCACCTGTAAAATGTTCAGAATTGCAATAGCTACAGGAATCACTGTTTGAATATATTCTACACAAGATAAACTTTGGTTTCCTATTTTCCTTAGTAATGTTGAATCTCTAGTTTTCTGCCTGTTTAAGAAACTAACAAGACAGCAAATACATTGTTATAGTATAACTTTAATTGGCAAGTACTTGTTTACTAACATATGAAATAGCTACTGTGCAGTGAAAGTTAATCAATTTCAACTCTAGTTGACCTATAGATCTTCTTTCCAAAACAAGCTGTTACCTTTGTATTAAACTGGAAGTGCCAATTAAGGCATAACAGAAATCATATTTATTAGAATATCATAAATAAGACATCATTTTTAAAAATATTGTGGCTGAGTAAAATTAGCACTATTCATATTTTGCTTCAATGCTTGCTACGTTATTTTTTTAAATGAATAATACTAATAATAGAGAGCCAGTTGTTAGGTTCCATTTTTCCTTTGTATTTTGGTTATGATAATGTACTATGGATATTTTTTCTAACTTATTATGTATGGCTGTATTTCTTGGACTGCTGTAAATTACTGTGTTTATTGATTCATCGGTATACAAATGATATAAATAAATAATTTCCCCTATTTATCTCCATTAAAGTCAATGGACTAAAGTAAAGTATTGCATATAAATACTAAATGCTGAAAATAACTTGGAATTAATTACATTTGAAATACATGCAAATATTTCAATCTCTAGAATTTCCCAGATGATTTAGAGAGCTGCTGCTAATCAAAATAGACAATAGTGAGCAGGATTATTGCTTCCCCCTCTAAACCTCTTTTAAGATTCCATATATTTAAACAGAACCAGATTTGCAGATGCTCAAAATCTGCTTTCAACAGCTTAATTTAACTTTGGAATGAATATAGAAACAATAATGAGCAGTTTAGAATATTGTACATGTTAGCACTTTAATCAAAATATTCTTGCATGTGCTGGGTGGAGTAATATAAAGTTCTTGCTAATGCACAATATTTTCCATGCTTTGTTCCCTCCCTCTTGTATATATTCTTTTTTATAAATTACCACTGATAATTTAAAATACATTTCAGGGAAATAATGCTGTGGTTTTCGTTAAAGATCTGCAAAGTATGGAGATTCTCTCTAGTACTGTAGGTCTTCTCCAAAGATAAAAATGATCACAAGTAAAGACAGAGGATTTGAAGATGAATATATTTCACCCTGAAATTACAACCTGACTGCTAGCTTGATTAAATTATTTCTATATCGGTAATAGGAAGTTATTGATATCTGATAATTTGATTGCAGTAGTAAAAACAGTTTTCATATTATGAATTGACCATGCAATAAACCTTAAGACTATAGTCTTCAATACATGTACATAACAATTAATTTGTTGGACCCAATGGGATATACTTCTAAAAAGTATAAGATTGCAAAATTAACATGTTTACACCTTTATTTTTATGAATGCTGTCATCGGTTTCATCCAGGTTCTAAGAAGTTCTCAGTTGAGTTTTACTAACTTTAATTGGTAGTGGGGATTAAAGGAAATGATCCTAGGACAGTGTTGGCGAAATGGGAGCGCATGCACAGGGAAGCGCTGGAAACCGGAAGAGCAGCTCCCCTGGTTTCTGGCATGTGCATGTGCATTGGCCACCTAGTCTTCCGGTTTCTGGTGCGCATGCATGCGTGAAGGCCAGCTGGCCTGCACGCGGGAACCTGGAAGGGCAACAAGCAATAGCTGGCGTGCCATTTCCGGGACGCATGCCATAGGTTGGCCATCAGGGGCTGAGGATGTGCATGCCATAAGTTGGCCATCAGGGGCTGAGGATGTTATATACCCTTGTTGTCTAGGGTTTTGGCATCAGAGAACTATTAAATTTTATTATTTTTTTTAAATCAGCTTCTGACATCCTCAATAAAGAAATTATTCTGGATCATGTATTAGAAATAGTGTTTATCAGTCTGGTAACGATGATGAGAATGATCCAGCTGAATAATGCCCCCTTTTAGATTGATGAGCAATAAATTCCTTTTCATGTTATGCATTGTTTTAAAATAGGTTTCTACTTTCTAGCCAAATTTCCCAATGAATCCAGAGAGCATTGGAACAGGGAGAGAGATTGGAAAGTAATACTCAATCTGTGCAAGAATCCTCTCCTTCTAATTGCATAAATAAGATGGTACACTGAGATATCTCCCCCCTTCCCTTCATCCCTTTAATTGGAGTGTAAAGTTATTTGTCAGGGTTACCATCTACAATTTTGAACTCCTATTTTTCAGGGTTTTGTACAACAAGAATGTGGGTTGTTGTTGAAAAAGTTCAAATATATATAAAGTAGGACAAGGTTTTCCCGTAATAGGGAAGCGTATGTGACTATGTGACTCTGAATATTATATTATCACTAATGTCCACCCATTGCTTGTTGGGTGGCAAAATGAGGGAGACCATTATAAGAACAAATTTAAGAGGCAAGAATTCACTTAATGCATAAATAAATTATTCCTGAAACTGAGACAGCTATATCAGGCTGTTTCTGCCTTTTAGCCAATGCAATCTATTACCTACTTGTAAGTAAGAATATTCATCCTTCCTCCATCCATTCATTTTTTTTTCTTTCTTTGCAGGCAGCTAGGATAAATAGCTTATGCAGGAAATTTGTTTCTGGTGTACCACTAACATCATTGATTTGGTGGCATCTCATCTTGCACAGGTCTATCTTGATTCTTTTTGTATAACAGGGCTGTTTAAAATAGTAATACTTTTTTAATCCTCTGATTTGAAAATAGTTTCTAAAATTACTTATCTTTACATTCACTGTAATCAGTGTTTCCACAAATTTGTTGTTGAGTTCAAGTTGCATGAAGTATGAATTGTAAAAGTACTGCAAGCTAAGAAAGAGTGAATAATTCACTTGTTAAAAACTCTTTCCTGTTCTTCTCTCTCTTTTTTCTTTTTACAGATTCCAACAAGATGTTGGAAGAATATGGCCATATGCAAAACCAGGTGGAATTACAAAATACCAGTTTGGGAAAAGAGGTAGTTATGAATTCTCTTGAAACTGATCTCCAGCATATAATGGACAAACTCAGCCAGAAGAAATACTCATCAAGTCTGAAATTAAAAACAAATGAAGACTACTCTGGTTCTTATTTAACACTCTCCCAGCCTCTGGCACCTAAAGTGAGTCCTGCATCCAGTGTTAAAAGTATGCCATCTGTTTCCAAAATTCAGGGAATCAAACCTTTGGCTTGTGAGAACTCTTATCTTTCAGACAAAAATGCTTCTCTAAAGCATTTGGGCCCCATTTCAGGCACATTCTCATCGTTAAGTGGGTGCAGCCTTGGAAAGAAAGACTTCGATGTTTATGCTACCAGGGAAAATGAAAAACAGTTTGGACATCTGAGTAAATTTCCCTATTTAAAGTACAGTCAGAAGAATAAATCTCATGATAGTGTCTATTTCCCAGGAGCGCTGGATGGGTGGAAAAACTCTGGATCTCTTCTTACAATGTGGAATGGGAATTCAGGAAATGATATCATTATTTCACCATTCGGCAGCTCTGGAGCTGCCAGTATGCCGTCTAGTCCAAAACAAAGCAGGAAAATGAATATACATGACATTATGTCCGTTCAGGCTAGGTCAGCTAAACAAAAGGATTCAGCAATGGAAGCTCAGGGGCCTAGAACCAGAAAATATCTGGGTGGTTCATTGAGCCACATGGGAGTTTATAGTCGGTCATTGCCCAGGCTTTATAAATCAATAGAAAGCCAACTGACACCACTGAGTTTACCACCCAGAAACTCTTTTGGGAATTCCAAAAGAAAGAAGACTATTGAGAAAGACCTTCTACCTCAAAATATACTGGATGCTGACAATTACCTTCATTTTTCTTCCTGCAGTTCAGGAGTATTGCCATATACAAACTTTCCACCTGAAGTGAATTCCTATGTAAATTCAACTCTCAGTGTTCCTGCAAGCCCCCGGATAGCTAGGAAAATGCTTCTGGCATCTACTTCCTCATATGCATCTGATGACTTTGATAGGGTTGGATTGTCAGGACCAAGCCCTAATAATTCATTTATTCCCTTTGATGCTGAGAGAGGGTTTCCTGCAAGAAGAATTTCCAATAGCTCCATGGAGTTTGATGAAACAGATTTGGAAAGCCACAGGCAGACTCCTTCCATTCGAGAGAGAAAGAGCAGCATTAGTTCTGTTTCTGGAAGAGAAGACTTAATGGACTACCACAGGAGGCAAAGAGAAGAAAGGCTGAAAGAACAGGAAATGGAGAGACTGGTAATATATTTTTTTTCCAGTTAATTTTTAACAGTGTTTGCTATTATCGTATCAAGTTACTTATTATATGTGCAGCTGTTGTAGCAGTTTACAATTCAGGTGTTTGATTTTTCATGTGCATCAGTGTTTGCCATCACACAAAAACTGGTCAAATCACATCCTGTTTGAAAATCTAAGCAGTGTAATGAAGCCACCTATACAGGGTAGGAAACTGAAAGAAATTTATGGTGCTTCAACTTGTGTGTTCTGACAAAATGATCAGGTACTTATAAGCCACAAAGTATATCCTGCAGGTATGCAGTACTTCAGAAAAAAAATGTTGATGACACTGTTGTTTGCAGTGGTAAGATATGTAAAACATGTTTCCCACCTAAATTCTATAAATTATAGTCATAGGTATTACTTCAACAGAGAATATTTCTGTTTTGGCTTAAATGGTATTTATTTTCAAAATCAGTATATAATAGATAAAACCTAGGCCAGCTCTATACAGTTTGTAATTGCATGTGCATTTTTTCTATGCCATTATGATTGCCATTGGTTTGCTTTTAAATTATCTAACATTAATATACCTAATGTTCTTAACTATAAGAATTTTCTTTTTATTTCTGTTTAAGATGACGTGATATTCATTATTTAAAAAAAAAATCTCTGGAAAACCTATTAATTTGAGCACATTGAATCGTTTCCATATCTTAGAGAAAAACCTTAAGTCATCTGTGATATTTTTTCAAATCTGTGAAACATTTTACAGCAGGGAAGCATAATTTCAAGAATACATCAGAAATGAATGTATATCTTAAAAATGAATTTTTGATAATGCAAATTCATTATTCATTTCATTTTATGGGTGTAATATGTGAATACTTCACCTTGACTTATTCCCACTTAATTGAGTGAGACTTGCAGACAAGGACTTCTTTGCTTGGAATTGTTCCCATTGTCTTGTTTGTGGAAAAAATGGCAGTCAGCTAAACAAAAGTTGAGTGCATGTGCCAAATATAGTAGCAGTTTATTTGTTCTGAAGAAATTGTCTTTTCAACCTCATCTAATTAAACAGATAAAGTGCACATTGCATTGAAAAAATAACAAATTAGTTCAGAAGAAAGGAAAGAGAAAAATGGAGAAAGAAAAGCACATTGTTAATCATAGGCAGAATCTAGTTTAGTCTTCTGCTGCAGTTAGGTTGGAAGTATAAATTCCAAAACTTCTAGGTCTGATAAAGCGGATACAATAAGGATCTGTCTACAGAATGTCTGCGTTTATTATTTGTCAAAAAGTGAATTCAGATGGTCCAGATAAAGACGCAGGTACAATATGGGAAAATTCTGAATTCCTAGGTTCTAGTCCACCCCTGCTTAATGTGTGTACAGTTTACAATTTTCCGTTGTCTTTTAACGTTGTCTTTTATATGTGCTTGAATTAGAAAAAAACTCTACTATGAAACTACTGGGGACACATTAGGGATGGACAGGCGTGAAAACCATAGATGGGTATAAAACTGACATAGAATTGTCTCATAAGTAGACCCTAATTTTAGGCTCCCAATTCTGGGCTGCCAAATATCACTCTGTATGGCTTTTGTTGGAAAGAGGGAGAATATTCTGTATCTACTGCTTCGATCTAGTAATTGTCTGGATTTTTGTATCCAAGAACTTTACCCTACCTAACTGTTGTAAAAAATTAGTCATTAAAGAGTACTGAAAATGGTTTTAATTTTGCAATTCTCATTTAAGTCAGTAGAGGCCTGGGAAACAATATAAAGCCAAGATATTTTATTTCCTAAGAATCAACAGTATACCTTCTTTAGTCAATATACATATTACCCAAAATGTTACTTACTTTATTTCCACTCAATGAAGGGGTGTAGAAGAGACAGAATGTATAATAACACATTTTTTAAAAAGTTAATAACAAATTAAGAATCTGCTGCTCTTTCGTTCTATTTTTATCATATGCTTGATGGGGCTGCTTTAGACAGTGATGGATAGTCTTTTTTGGATGAAGACCATATGTTTTGGTCATATTGTATAGTGAGGATTGATTGGGAACAGAGTCTTTAAATTAAAATTAGATTTACAAATTTAATTCCCTCCAAAAATGTGTCTTTTGAACATCTTATGAAATTGCATAAGATTTGGATATTTTTGCATGATTTCTTAAGCAAGATTGATGAAATATATGGCAACTGTATGAGATTCTATTTTATTATCATGAAATATTTTTATTTTAATTTATTGTTCAGATTTCAGGGCTTGATGGCCGTTGATGAAAATGGAAACGTGCATGCCTTTTGAATTGCATGCAACCATTTGCAACAATTAATGTGATATGCACTAACCTACCTTGCAGGTTTGTTATTGTGGAAAAATAGGTGAAGGTTTGTTGGATATATTCATTACCTTGAATTATTTATAAAATAATAAAGGTGGGATACAAATAAACAAATGCTTGAAAAATAGGAAAAGCAGGGGGAATATGCTTCAGAAGCAACATATAACTTTTGAGAAAGATGTTCTAAAACCCTAAAAGTAATCTGAAATATTCCTATATATATTGTTAAAGGCTCTTGATATTAGTGTAAAAATTAAGGAGAAAAATATGTAATGAATGATTCTGATGACTTCTTCCATTATACCTTTATAAAGGCTGAAAGAAACCATTTTCTGTTTAGAGACAGGACACTTTTTTCCCCAATTTATTTGACAGCTGTTTCCTTTGTACAAATAGTTTTGTTTTTCTGAACAGGATGTGAGTCCATTTGCTTTGAAACATGTTAAAAAGTTAAAGTGAGTGCATGTTTATATATAAAGGAATTTCCTCCCACTTGATTAGTTTTCTTTTTTAGCATCCTGTAAGGATTATTGTTGTGAAAGATCCTGGATTGGAATATGCATTCAAACATTGTGGAGACATTCACAAGTAGAATGATGCATCCATTTGATAAATGTTTTGAAGGTCAACTCACTTGTAGTGCTAGTTCAGCTGTCCTTTCAAGAAGCTTCTTGAGGTCGCGATTTAGTTAAAACTGTTGATTGCACTGCTAAAACCAACTTTTTGATTCAGCTGTGCTTGGAGAGGAGTCGTCAGAACAAAAGGAAACCCAAATTCCATTGAATTGAAGTCAATTTGACATTTTACTCCTTTGAAAAAGAATATATATTCTATATTCCAAATTCTGATTTTAAAATTCTAAATTTAAAATTAACAGTGGTGAACATCCAGATAGCCAAGCAGTTGAATGGAAAAAAAATATTTTTAGAGGGGAAAAAATGAGCATATAGAATATAGAGATATGAAAGGTAGTAAGATTTATCTGGGAATATACCTTATTAAACTCACTGTGATCTGACTTTATAAGAGGCATCTGGAGCAAATGAAAGATGGATGGAGAGAGGGAGACAGACAGACAGACAAACAAACACAGAAACACCCATACCTATTCACTGACTAGGACTATTATATTTGTGCTATAAAAATGCAGAACGCTGGAAAGAATAAGAATTTAAGAGTTTTCTGCATCTGACATTTAATGTTTTCCCAGACTTTTACCATTTAGATCTGATAATCTTAGAGCTGACTCAACTTTCAATACCTGGAGGCAGGCAGTATTATATACATATTTTAAATGTTTGAAATATGTGAAAATTCTGAATCAAATTTTGTCAGGCTGAGAAAGAAAGAAAAATAATATTAATATGAAAGCAAACACTTGAGTGCTGAGTTATTTTTTCTTGTTCTGTTTTCTCTGAACTAAACTACAAAGGCCATTTCTAGTAAGGCAGGTGAATAACTAGTTATATGTCAAAAGTGAGTCAGTATCTATACTTATAAACTTTTGAATAAACAATATATTTTTCAGTAAAACAATATTTTTTTCAGTTGGTTACTGAATAACCACTTATTAGTAAATGCATTTCAATTCTGGTTTTCATATCTGGTGCTGGAGGGTTGAAATTAAACAAGTGCTTCTGCAGAAAAGCAGTAACTGTTGATTACTGAAGAAAGAGGGAGGACAACAAGAAGGAGAGTTTGATAATTTTGCCTCTAGTGCCTAAGCTGAGAATTTCATATTCAGTTTTTTTAAAGAAATTCACACTTTTACCTCTAGATGGTAGTCTTAAATTAAAAATAATTGATTTTCATTCATATAGTCACATAGATATTTGGTTTCAGTTGTTTCATATCACAGCAATGAATAAACTGCAGATGGGTCAATATACTTACATTCTAGTCCAGCAATCCTTTAATATTCTCTGGCCATTTGTATGTGTGTATATATATGTAGGATATATGTATCAATACATATTAATTCCATATTCTTTAAGATGCTTCTTTTAAAAGGGAAAAATCTATTTCTTTTCATTAGTATAATTATGCACTTATTACATAACTTTATAGAAATATGTTCTTCTGTATATTTCTAAGAATGGTGACTTAAACAATTTTTAACAAAACATTATTGCACAGTGGCTTTAACTGTATATGCATGCAGAGCTTATGGATGTATAATTATTATCTAGTTTTTTTAATTGCTTAGAATCTTAGAAGCAAAGAAACCAGTGTTATTTGTTAATATATAATCAGAGGTTGCAAGTCAGTTATAGATATATGTAGGACAATTGGGATTTTTAAATAGCTACCATGTGATAGCAGCCATGTAATTTTATTGTGAATTACATTATTGTAATAATCCAGACTGCTCCTCAATTACTGTGTCCATTTCTGGACAACATAATTTGGGAATAAGGATTTTACCAGATTGGCTCATTCATGTCAGGGCACAGCAGCCAGGATGGTAAGTGGCATGGGATAATAATAATAACAATAATTGTAATAATTATTGTAATTATTGTAATAACAATTATTGTATTACAATTATAATAACTGTAATAACAACTAATATGGTTGCACAACAAGTAAAGAAGGTCAAGAACTGGAGCGCACCTGGCCTGGATGAACTGCATGGATACTGGTTAAAATACCTGACCAGCCTCCATCACCGCATGGCCACTCAATTTGATGAAATGCTTCAAAACGCAATAAGTGAAGAATGGTTAACAGCTGGCCGAACATACTTGATAATGAAAGATCCAGAAAAGGGCACAAAACCAAGCAACTATTGCCCAATTACTTGTCTGCAAACAACATTCAAACTTTTTACAAGAGTACTGGCAAATTCAGTATTCAGTCATCTGATGGAAAACAGTTCGTACTCAGTAGAACAAAAAGGAAATTACAAAAATTCAAGACAAACAAAAGATCAGTTGCTCATAGACAAAATGGTACTAAAAATGCAAAACAAAGAAGAACAAATTTAAATATGGCATGGATAGATTACAAGAAGGCATTTGACACATTACACTACAGTTAGATTAATGCCTGTCTGAAAAACTTTGGAATCAGCAAAAATATTTGTATATTTTTTAAAGTAAATTATGCAAAAAACGGAAAACAGTTCTAACAGAAAATGGGGAGAACATTGATGAAGTCAACATCAGACAAGAAATCTTCCAAGGGGACTCACTTTCGCCAGTACTGTTCAACATCGCATTAATTCCACTGGCAATAATCCTACAAAACACAAAACTGGGCTACCAAATCTCAAGCCAACATGGCAAGATAAACCATCTACTACCCATGGATGACTTAAAACTGTATGTGAAAAGCCCACTGAACTTGAATCAATACTCAGCACAGTTCAACTATTCAGCAACGACATCAGAATGAACTTTGGACTTGAAAAAATGTACTATACTATCCATGCAGCAAGGAAAAATGGAAAAAATAGAAGGAATAGAACTGGGAAATGGAAGCATCATGAAAGCATTAGCAAAGGATGACGGTT
>JANHFL010003828.1:237590-262352 GCA_032468155.1 Oxyrhabdium leporinum | reverse complement strand
AATAATAGTAATAGTAATAATAATAGTAATAATAACAATAATAATCCTCTTCCCCCCTGCAATAAAAAAGGAATGTTTGTAAGGCTGAGCTCATCCGGAGTCCTTAAAAAAAAAGGTGTCTTGAGACCCAAAAAAGCTGTGTGAACACAAGCAATTAGATTATTTCAGAAAACATTGTTAGTCTATTGGGCCAACATAGCTTACACATGAAACTTCACAGGAAGGAGTACTGTATATGATCCTGTTATTTTGGTATAAAAACGTGCACTTCTATCCCTTCACCCTTAAGAAGTAAAATTTAGACAGGCAATTTATGTTAAAACAGGTAGTCACTTCCATCAACCCTGGATGAAAAAATATCATACATACATACATACATACATACATACACATACACACACGCACACACACACACACACATATATATATATGGTTCTGATTATGTGTGGGATAGGAGACCACTAGGAAATTCTAGGATTGTAACTAGTCCGACATAAATAATATTTAAAATAAAATATTTAAAATAAAATAAAAAATAAATACTCCGAGAAGTGATTGGACAGCCACTTGTCTGAAATGGTATAGGGTCTCCTGCTTGAGCAGGGGGATGGACTAGAAGACCTCCAGGGTCCCTTCCAGCTCTATTCTGATTGATAGTCGGGAAAGCTGAAAAACACATCGTAAAAGTGGAATTGATTATGACGTTGCTATCAATTCAGTTGACTCCGACTCTTGGCAATTCAATGGGCCTGGTGGCCTCTCCACATCTTGCAATGCCTTTTTGATTTCTTCTATGCTCTGGCTGGTGTCAGCTTTGATTTTGTCCAGCTGCCATGTTCTCCAATGGCCCGGTTTCCTTTTACCGTTAACTTTTCCCAACATAATTGCTTTCTCCGGGGAATTCCCCTGCATGACATAGCCAAAAGCAATTGAGACGCAGTTTTGTGATTTTTGCCTTCCAGTGACACGTCTGTTAGTCACCTTTGCTGTCCGAGGGATATACAGTCACCTTCTCCAGCATTACCGCTCAAATAAGTTGATTTTCTTCCTGTCTTGCCTTTTTTTTAAGGTCCAGCTTTCACAACCGTAGGTAGCCGCAGGTAGCTAATGAGGAACATGAGAAATGGATAATGGCAAGATATTGTTGTCAAAAAAAACCCCTGCTGTGTGTGTCCGTGTAATCGAACAGGCTTGGAGCGTGGCTCAAAGGAGACCTTTAAAAAAACCCAACAACATTGGAGAGGGGACCACTAAGAAATCACAGATTTCTTGTATATTGAAAAATAGGGAAAACTTGCCTAAAAGAAGACAGTGAGTAAGATGGGCGGTTTCCAAATTTGATATATAAAACAAGTAAATAAAAACCATTTCTATTTTATGGCTCACGAAATTGCCCCATGTGTCCCTTTAATCTTTTTTTTTTCCCTACACCTACAAGAACTAAATCGGCTGTTGAGCGTAATGAAAATAACCTTGATGGAAATATGTGAAGAACTGTTCTTCAGGTAAAAGAAATGAAAAAGAAGAAACAAAATTAAATACCAAGCACCAAGATAACATTTAGAAGCTGCTCAGACAGAGGCCCCCTTCATTCACTGAACTATAAGAAAGAGGACAAGAAGAACAGCAGAGCCAAATTTCCAAGGTTCTGTTATTAATCTTAATTTAAAAATTAATAACTGTGGCTTTGTCTTAGGCCTAAGCTATTTACCCATGTAGTAGGGCAGTAGTGCTATTATTATTCTCATCTTCTCATCTTTTTCACCTTCTCATCTTTCCTACTACCTTCCCCTATTAGTATCCATGATTTATCACTTGTTGTTGCATCTTATGATGAACGATTGTAACTTGATGTATACGACTTATCACCTTGTTGTTGTATGTTCACTGAGAGCTTATGCACTGGAGACACATTCCTTGCGTCTGTCCAATCACACTCGGCCCGGAAAGAATTTTATTCTATCCTATTAAATTCCTGCTCTGTGGGGATGATGTTGGTGGAAAAGATCTCCCATGGAAATGCAGGGGGGAAAAAGAGGGCTCCTTCTTTTGGAAACCAAGCTAAGAATGCCCAAACCTGCTCCCTTCCCCACTGCCCAAAACTATTGAACATCTAGATCCTCCCTTTCCATCCTGGCCTACACCTCAAATGGCGTTGTGTTAATCAGTCGTAAAGGAAAGTCTAAAAAGCAAAGGGAGCCACAGCAGTTTGTCTTCAAAATCTGCTGGTGGGGAGAGGGGTTGCCTTCCTACAGAGTTACTCGACCCTTGGCACTCGTCCCATCGACCATATGAAGTTGTGCTCGGCAGACAAACTTTAGTCTGTCATGCCAGTTTCCCTCCCTGGACCCAATTCTCATCTCTCTTCTTTCCTCCTTTAATTCTTTTTATTTTATTTTTTCCCCCAGGTTGGATTGTGCTTCTCTAATTATTTCTGTCCCCTGCTGCTTCTTCTGAATGACCATCTTTTTTCTATCTTGAGTGCCCTGTAGCTGATGCTCCCGGCAGTAGTTCAATTGGATTTCCACCCCCTTCCACTTTTAATCCCACCCACCCCCGGCCTACCCTTTTGTCCTTGCACAGAGATAATGCTCTCCTGCAGTGGCTTTCACACGCAGACCTTTCAGCCAGCAAAACTGACTATTAGGTTAGTTCTCCATGAAAATCCCTAAGGAATAGCTTCTGTGGCACATGTCAGGAATTCCTAGAAGAGGGAAAGGTCTAACAATTAGTTATTCTTCATAATAACATTAATATTAATAATATCAGCAATAGTAATACTATTTAGTAATAGTAATAGTAATAATAATAATTGCTGCAGGCTGTGAAGGTGGAGAACATTATAAAAACAACAGAAACAAAGGCAGAATGTAAGGAAAAACAGCTGGATGACAGATTAAATGGATGGAAAACCAAAGCTTTGCATGGGCAGCACTTGAAAAACATTGAAGGAAAATGCAATAACAACTTGACATGGGCATGGCTTAAGAGAGGAACCATCAAGAAAGAAACAGAAGGTTTAATACTTGCTGCTCAAGAATGAATACTACAAACTAATGCTATGAAAGCAAAGATACAAAAATCCACTGACGATCCAAATTGCCGACTTTGCAATCACAAAGTTGAAACTGTTTCACGCTTAATATGTGAGTGCAGCAAAATAGCACAAACTGACTAAAAAGCTAGACATGATCAAGTAAATTAATGCACTGGGCATTATGTCAAAAATACGACTTACCTGTATCCGTAAAGTCATGGGAACACAAAGTGGAAAAAGTTGTCGAAAATGAGAAGGTGAAGATCTTATGGGATTTTCGAATATAGATGGATCATCATTTAGAACACAACACGCCAGATATCACAATCAGGAGACACCAGAGTCGAAGAAAAAGAACTAGAAAAAATCACGAAATATCACAACCTGGCCATCGAAACTACGTGATTATGGATGAAACATGTGATACCTATTGTCATTGGGGAACTTGGTACCATCTCCAAGAATTGTATAAAATACATAGAAAAATTGCATCTTCCTGCAGAACTGCAAAAAACTGCGCTACTTGGAACATCGTACATCTTAAGAAGGTACTTGGTTGATAACTAGGACGCTGGCAGCAACCCGTTTCAACCATTAGCACCAGTCAATGGTATTTGTGATGCATTTTTGAGTGTTCAGTTGACTGAGTTTCGTGTTTAATTAATAAAGTAGTAGTAATAATAATAAAAATAGTGATTGCAAGGTTTGGAATTTATTTTAGCTGGCAAATAAGATTCTGAGAAGACGATAGCTATCTTCAGTATAAGAAATTTCAGAATTATTAAGACCTGTTCCATAAGACAAAAATAGTTTACTAATAATGAGAATAATACATAAAATAAGTTTTGGTTGAACATTGGAAAAAATCAATTCAGTAAAAGCTATTTAACAATGAAAAATTATCTTGAGGTTGTTTAAATAGACAGGATGTCCATTTAGCAGAAAGCTGAAGGAGTGGATTTCACTGAAAGATGATTGAATTAGATGAACCAAGGTCCCAAGATAATTTTTCATTGTTAAATAGCTTTTACTGATATGATTTTTCCCAATGGCCCCTTCCAATATTTTATGATTCTATTAATAAAAAAGAAAAAAGAACTTAAAATTCTGTTGGAGTACATCTCTAATATTTGATTCTATTATTTGAAAGTTATTTTTCTATCGCTTTCATTGAAAACAAGGAACTAATTTGGTGACCAACCACTCGGATCAGCTATCTGTATTTTAAAATACAGTACTCTACATAAAGATAAACTTTTGGTTATGTATTTATATATACATATTTGAATTGGCTTTAAAAACACAGTTTACTGTAAATTTGTAGAATGAAAGTACAGTGAAATAAGGAATAGCTGGAGTCCTGTGATGAAAATAGATACCACAAAATAGCAGCCCAAAGAATTTCCTGCGCATAAGTTCTCTGGTATCACATTGTGCACTTTGAAATAGAAATGATGTAATGTGACATGTTACCCAATTACCACTGTAGTAATGATTAAAGCCAAGGAAAGTATATTTCTTGCTTAAAGGTAGAAGCATTTTTGTAAAAATGGGGTAAGCAGCAAGAATTTGTCGTTTCTTCCTGTTTTCAGCTCTGTGTGTGTGTGTGTTAGTTACATGTGCAAGAGACAGAAAAAGAAACTTCCTTTACCAATTTGTGTTTTTAACTGCTGGCAATGGTAGATTTTTTTTCCCTTGCAAATAATAGAAATCTATGTAGTCCAAAAGTAAGAGTTTGGTACATATCATTGTCAAAGTGCACCTCGGCTGCATTCATTTGGAACTGGGCAAGGGAAAATATTTGTGTGTGGGCTACTATTTGATACATCCTGCATTCTGAAGGGTGAGTGAGGAAAAAGAGACCAAAACGAACATATCCTGTCACCATACATGCGGGTGGGCTCAGAGAACAAGCATTGTTTATTTCAATTCTTAATTACTGCAGTGAAGGTAGCATTAAAGTCAGCAAATAATGGCTGAATGTTGGTGTTCCTGGCCAGCAGTCAGACGGAGCTTTCAGAAATGGGTTGGGTACTCCAAGGACTCGGGTTTAAGAGGAAGAGAACAAACACTGTTTAAGCAAAAGAAGAGAGAACTGAAGGCTTACGATGAAAATGTTTGGAGGGAAGAAAAGAGTTTTAAGGTGCAAGGATTTCATTGTCATTTTGTCTTCCTAATTTAATGTTTTGTTTGAAAAGGGGGAGGAAGGGAATTTAAATTAAGGGATAATTTAAAAGTATAAACTTAATTTTTAATACCACATTTGAGCTTTTCTACATAGGTTAGGCAGATTTAAAAATCAACTGTGGATTGAATAGTTAAGACACTAGTTTTTCTTGTAATAAAGAAGTTTCTGCATTAATTTCATGGATATGCAAACATTTGATTATTGAACTTGACATTTCCAATTCTTGCTAAAACAAAGTGTTAAGCATGCTTCAATACTTATTATGTGTTTTTATTGAGGATTATATCCTTTGAACTCAACAGGCTTTTCTAATTAATTAATCAAAGGCTTTGATTACATCGAATGTCTATATCTTTGCTTTCTCTTACGTTTGCATTTAAGGAAAAGCAGAATTTGAATTCATTGTTTCAGGTTATCTTGGGAAATGAGCACCACTTTGAAATACTATGAAGAATATGTATCTTCAGATGAAGCTTCTCAGTATATGTGTTCATTGTTACTGTTTTTTAAAGCAGAATATTCTGCTATGGTACCTTAGCTCACAGACTGAAAAATACATTCTCTTAAAATTGTGGCATATTTCACTTAAAGATAGAAAGCTCTTGAGTTAGCAATAGATTTTGTAATATTGTTATGTTGTAAAATGAATAGACTTTCTCAATAGGTATGATTCAGCAATCCAGTTAGATGTTACTAAAGTGAAATTATTCATACAATTTTCTTCAAGAAATTCCAAGGGGGTAGAGTATAAAGATATTGAATTTTTAAAAAAAATCTATACTTTTTCTTTAAAAAAATATGTCTTACATGCAGAAGACTTATGAAAGACATAATCTTTGAAGGGTTCTTTATTAGTAGGTAGCCACCAGTAAAAATATAGAACAAAACTGATTGCAGGCTTGAAATACAAAAGTGTAACTGTCCAAGCTTGCATTATATAATAATCATTAGAGTATTATTTAATGAGAAATTCCCATATTAAAGCAGTAAAGCTGAAGCTGTAGATATTTATTTATTTTAAACAAATTTATAACCCCATAAACTTCCCTTCCATACTCACTCCAGCCACTTGATTGACTCTGTATCAATGAAGGGTCCCCAGATCTCCTGACAAAACCACATATACAAGGTCTTCCAGAAAAGTAACAAGGTTTTATTTTGTTAAGTAACTTCGTTATGTAATTCAGTCATTCGGAGAATGATATTCCAAAGGGAAGTAGGCACCATAATGACTTTTCCTTGGTCCTACAAATTTTGCCTCTATAATAGATGGGCCTACAACATACTGTTCCCTTCCTGCTCTGGTGGGCTGGGGAGATGTGGTCCTTCAAAAGATCTCACTGGAAAAAAGAGGAATATGGGAAAAGCAAGGGAAGACAAAAGCAGACACAGAAGTTCAAAGCAAAATCAATAGAGTCAGCATAGTAAAAGCATAGTAAAAATCAATAGAGTCAGCATAGTTATTTCCTTGAATAGTGTTGACTTTTAGTTAATGCTCAGGGTTTACTGCGGACTTGGAAGAGATAGTCTTATTTCCTTGGATGCCATAAGATAGGCCTTTGTTCTTTCTTTTGTATTTCTTTTTTATGTTGAGAAATGTCTTCAGTTTACAGATTGGAAGAAAATGAAAGCTGTCATTTTACTGTCAATTTTGCACAATTGAATATGTCTGTCTCTATCTGTCTATCAATTATTTGCTGCCCATTTCACGGTTCAAGGTGACTCTTGAGTGCCTTGAACCGTGAACTATATTCAGTTTCTGATTTTATGAGTTTTATGAGAAACTGCCTTTCTTAAGGCCTTGTGATTGAATAGTAAAGTGCTAGTCAATTTTCACTGATGGTGCCATTCGGATTATTCATTGGATTTTGATTCTGAACTTCTGAATACTGAAGTTCTCCTTTAATCTGTATATTAAATATAAATATTCATAGTTCAGAATTAAGTTTGGTTGACATTGGTAGTTTCTGCATGCCTGAAAAGATTTCCAATGACCACAAAATATGTGAAACTGTGATATAAATCTATTCATAAATTATACTTTTAATTATTTGTTTCGATATTAGGAGCGCCAGAGACTAGAGACCATTCTTAATCTGTGTGCAGAATATTCCAAGACTGACAATGAACCTGCCGCAGTCACTACCGTAGCTGATGTTCAGAAAATTAATAAAGAACTTGAAAAACTCCAGTTGTCTGATGAAGATTCTGTCTTTGAAGATTCTCAGATAATAGCAGACTCAAGATTCAGAGATCATTTGCAGCTTCCAGCTGAAGATTCTGATTTCTCTGAATTCAATGATCTTGGACAAAATTCTATGGGTTTCCTTTCCTCAAGAGGAATCAGAACGAATAAACACTTAAATGGCAACAGGACAAGTTCACCTTTGTCTTCCACTTTCCTGAAGGATGTCGCTGAATCTCCCTATCTAAGCATTATGTCAAAGGTAAATAGAATACTTTTCTGGTAGAAGGATCATAGATATATTTTAACTGTTGGTATATTTTGCCAAACAGCAATTCCAGACATACTTAGTTTTTTCTTTTTAGGACTGTTCCAAAGACTCTTTTTGTGGAGGATTGGTGGGAGAGGGAGAGACAGAAGCAGGCACAGATTGATTATCATTATCAATACACAAAAGAAAGCTGTAATTTTCAGGTGCCACTTCTTTTCAGCAAAATCTGCTTTCCAGAAAATGTATCTTCCTTTGATATCACAGGAAGAAATCATAAGCATAATCACACATATTGCAGTTATATCAATAGTCAAAATTAAAGAGGGCAGCATTTTAATTTTATATGTTGACATCTAGTTTAAACAGACTATCTTCAAAATTTCTAGATAAAATGATCAAGAAATGTTATCAATACGGGAAACAACGTATCTCAAAGGGAGAACGTATATCTTCTTCCTTTCTTTTTTCCTGTTTGAGTCTGTTGAGTCTTGGTGACTGTCTGGACCAGTCCCTGTAGGTTTTTTTGGGTAAGATTTTTGGAAGTAGTTTGCTGTTGCCTTATTCCTAGGCTGAGAGAATGTGACTGTGTAATCAAGGTTGCACAATTGCCTAAGATGGAGCTAGAACTCATTGCTTCCCACTTTCAAGCCTGATTCCTTTAACCACAGCATTGTAGGAACCGTGCTAAATAGGATTTATAGAATTACATTTTGAAGAACTTTTTTTACCAAGCTTTGAAATTATTTAACAATAATTATGCTTTCTGCGTGCTTTTCTGTTTGTGTTTATTTTGTTTTATAGGAAAAAAATATGAAAATGAATGAATATTCTAGAATGTACTGTAATAGAACAAGGTTACTTAACATGTTTTAGATTATTATTATTATTTAATTTTTAGTTGGTTGTTTTTAGGAAAAGAAAGAAAAATGATAATTGCATGTACATCCTTTAAAAGTTCCTCTTTTTAAAAAGGCAATTATTGATTTGTTACAGTCACCAGAATGCATAAGTAATGAACAAGTAACATCAGAACTTAATCAAATGGAAGAACAACGCATTATAATACTAAATAACCTGGAAGAACTTGAACAAAAGATCAAAGACTTAAATGATCAGATGGATGAATCCTCCAGAGAGGTATAAGATCTCTTTTTATTTCTGAATGATGGATTTTCACCTTTAATTATGCTATAAATTATTGTTATAGAATTCATACTTATTTTCAAGACATTTATACAGATAATTAAAATGGCATTTCTCATAAAGAACATTTCATGACCATAAATAAAGTGAATAACAGAGAAATAATTATACCTGTTAATTTCACTCACAATATTAACTAACTCTTTTAGCACTTTCCTACATGGAATTAGTCCTAGACATTAATATAATTCAGATGCAAAACTAAGAAAGGGTAGGATAATTGGATTTAGTAGTTATAATCTAGACTGTAAATTGGATACTGTTAAATTAGGACTTAACTTAAGCATCCCAGAGTTGTTTTGTGTAGAGATGATCAGCATACAAATTTAATTAATTTAATAAATAAATAATTTGGGGTTACACTCTTGTTTTTCATACTGCCAATGAAATTATACATCTTAGTTCAAAATTAAACCCTCCCATATATGTTGGGATTTATTCTGTACTACATCTTTAAAGAATTGTACCTGTGATGATTAGTCTGGCAGAATATTACAATACGTTGTACTTAAACATTTTGTAAATGTAAGAATATTGCAGATAGATATCAGTTTGAATTGATTACTGCTGGCAGTGGCACCCAATATAACAATTGTTCAGGATACTATATGATGTTCAGTAAATTGTACTTCTGAAAGCCCAGAGCATCCAAAGACATGAGCCGTGATGACGCAGTGGTTAGAATGCAGTATTGCAGGCTAATTCAGCTCACTGCCAGGAGTTCGATCCTCATCAGCTCAAGGTTGACTTAGGCTTCCAGTCTTCTGAGGTTGATAAAATGAGGACCGAGATTGTGAGGGTCAATATGCTGATTCTATAAACTGTTTAGAGAGTGCTGTAAAGCATTATGGAGTGGATATAAGTCTAAATGCTATTTGTAAAGTGTCCTCTCAATCCATTCCTACTAATTTCAGCCCAATTATATACATTTCCATTTTATTTTCTTGCAAATCTTATTTTTGCTCCAATGTGCTAGTGCAATGATTCGTCACAAGTTCTTAAACTACAAGCCAAAAGAGCTAGACATTCTGTGAAAATAAGCTGTAATAAGTGTTGTAGTTTGATTTAAGCAGCATTTTTTGTTTGTTTAGGTATGCTTATCTATTTAAAACATTGTTTCTTTCTAAGGACAGTGTATTCAAATGTATATCACATATAAGTAAGCTTTCAAGATATATTCTATATTGAAATTACTTTATGAAGGAGATTGAGGCAGAGAATTTTTTTGTGTTCTTAGATGGATATGGAATGTGCCCTGTTGGAAGCAGAGCAGAAATCTGAAACAGCTGAACTGCTCAAGGAGAAGGAAATAGTAGATCATTTGAACAGGAAGATAGCAGAGTTGGAGAGAAATGTCATTGGTGAAAAGGCCAAGGTAAATAAGTGGATATCACATTTTTTCCCCATAGGGTTGGAATTTTAGAGCGAAGGTACCTTATTTAAAATTAAAGGCAGAATACATTGATACATTGTTTAAAATTAAAGGCAGAAAAACTGTTGCAACTAATTAAAAGACAATTGCTGATTTCCCAAGTTTGTGGAAAATAAAATAGAAGTATAAATCGATACTGACATTGATACTGTATTTACCATATCAGATAATTAAGAAAATAAATAGTAAGTTGAATTATAAAAATTCTATAATTTTATAATTATACAAGAATGAAAGAAAATCTATAATTTAATACATCTTAAAATATATACATTTTATATTTGTATCAATTCTCTCTCTCTCTCTCATAATGAAAATATATGAATTAAATAATTTACTTTGTATTCTATAGCCAATTTTTTAACACTTAATTTTACACTTTACCAGACTTTGTCATAACTATTTAACATTTCAGAAAGAACCATCTGATGGGGATGATTAGATGGAATTCCCGCACTAAGCAATAGGATTGAACTCCATGTTTAAATAGCTACCTCCTACTACCTATTTCTATTTCTAAGTGATGCACATTAGTTACATGTGTGATATATTCATATAGCCATAATTCTGGCAATAATGTAATACTAGTTACAGTATATAAACAGGAAAAACTCCTACAATCTGAGTGACAGATGAGCATCAGCTGTTTAACTTTTCAATTAAATATTTGTAAACTTGAAGAAGAGCAAAAATGTCAAAACACTGAATATATCTTATAGGCTTATCATATCATATATGATCGTTAATTGTACTACCTACAGTATCTTGGGAGGGAAAAGAAATATAGGATATTATTAAATTTTAATAGATTATCTAAGGATGAAAGAGATATGCAGTTAGAATGTTACTGCTATATAAAGAGTATCTAAAGAGAAACACAGAATATGGGGATATGCTTTTCTCTAAGATCCCTGGCTTCTTTTGAAAAGCAAACAGCTTGGAAAAATAATTTGGTAGATTGGCGATCAAGGGTGGATGACTCCTCTCCTAACTTTTACAAATAGGATCAAGTAATTATATATCAAATGTTGTACAATAATTGCCTTCATACACAATGAAGCTTACTCTGGTTCTAATTCAGCTCTGGTACATACCAATCTACTAGTTCCTTATTCGATATAGCTTTTATTTCATATACACAGAACTACCTCACATTCAGTATCTTTCCCATTCACTTCATGGAGAGAAACAATATAATTTTATTGCAATAGCGTTGGTTTATAGGTTCATAGATTGGATTACCAATAGAAAAGGAGATTGAATTACTTTGACCATTTTGGAAACTCATTGCTTATGTTTATGTTTAAATATGTCCTGAAGGCTTTCAGCATGTTTTTAAAACATAGAAAAAATAAATCTGCTTCAGTTAGGCATGCTTTGTTAATCTCCAGTTAGTGAGGCATGTGCTGTTCTATACATCACATAAAACTGGTGGGAAGATGTGAAGGTAGAGGATATGCTAGTTTGAATCTCCTAACTCCCCGTCCCCTGTTACTTAATACAGCTCATGAACTGCATTCATTCATTAGTGATGAATGAATCTTATTGGCTTCCATTTCAGTTCCAGGGACAATTTAAAGTTTTAATGTGAATAATAAAATATAATTTTGTCATATCCTACTGCTTATTCTTCTCTTTAGAGGTTAGTTTTCAACATTATGCTCAGTAATTAAATTGTAAAAGTATTTTTTTTCTATATGGACTTTTGTAGAGAAAGATCTCTAAAAGAATTTTGGTAATTTATTTTATATTTTTTGTAATTTCGAAAAGGAAGTATTAATAATTCCAAGCAATAGTGCAGTCTTCCAGTATACATTTGTTTCTTTTAGATTGGAAACATCCAGTTCCTTGAAATAAACACAGCTGAATTCACTGGGACTGTTTGTTAGTAAAGCTATATAATTTATACTGAATATTATCCTGAAACTGATATCATGTTCCTACCAATTTCCATTTTATGGTTTTGCTTTTCATTTCCTTTTTATAGTAATGTTATTAATGATTATAGTTACAACAATAAAAACTAATAGAAACTAAAAAGATAGAAAAGAATAAAAAGAGCAGAAGGTGCAGAAAAGAAAGGAAAAAATAGAGAACTAGAGAAGAAAGAAAAGTACAAATAGAAAAAGAGAAATATACAAAGAAGTGACTTACCATCTGCATCACAAATATAAATACTAGTAATTTATCACCTCTTAAAATACAACAAATTGTCTATTTTTCCCGGATCCTATTGCCATAAACGAATCGATAAAGCATCGTCATTTCAGTTTTGGTTAAACTTTTTCCCAGATCGTATTGCCATAAACAAATCGATAAAGCATCGTCATTTCAGTTTTGGTCAAAGTCCATTAAGTATTACCAGAAATAATAAGACATCTATTCTAACCTTGAACAAATAAACCAACTTTATATCCCTTTCTTTTACAACAATTTTCTAACAATTATAATCTTTAGGGTTGTCAGCTCTTTTTTCACAGAGCCTCTTCAATCTTTTCTTAACAGTTGTGATGTTTATTAGCAATTGGATGTTCGTGAAGAGTGAAATATTAGATCTTATGAAAGATAAAACACTTTCGCTCATTAAAATGTAGCAGTTGTATTTGTACATTTAATAGCCTTGTGTTCAGGAAAAGGATTAAGAACCCCTATGAAGTCTTGATCTGGACACCTGCTTGATAGGAAATCTTGTTTGGATTTGTATGATGGTTGTAAAGCATGTGTTTCTAGGGCTTGTGAAATTCTGAAAAAGTAATGCCATGAATGAAAATGTAACCAGATGTCCATCTAATTGATCAGCAGCTGCACTGGCTTCCTCTTTCATATTATTATTATTAATGGCAGTTGCAAAGTGACTGCATTTATGAGCAACTTTATCTGCAAAACATTAAAGCCTTTATGGTACACTGTCAAGGCAAGGAAACTTTTTACAACTCTTAAATCTGAGTTTATGAATTATTTTTAAAATTAGAAATAGTCAATAGTTTGATATTATGACTGTTTAGACAATAAACCTAAGTATGGCTTGTGAAGTTATAGGTATACTTCTCTCTTGTCCTCTCTACCTTTATTCTGTTGTGCAGTATCTTGGCACAACATTAATCCAGAGATAAAGTGTAATATCAGAAATCAGGAAATCAATGTGAGAATGTTTTGTTTTGTTTTGTGTTAATACTTTGGAATAATTTGCAGTTCTGGTTTATTGCAAGCTTGGCTATTCATTGTTAAGCCATGATGTGACCAAGATTATGACCAATATATTTGCCCATTGCTTCTTAAGTCTTGTTTTACAAAGCCTTGTAGGATTGTCCAAATGAGGTCTATTTGGGATATAATTCTGGCATTCTGGTATTTTATGGAAAGTATTGAATCATTTTCCAATTGGAATTTATAATTTTGGAGGGATTTGAAGTTCAGCTGATTCAGGTTTTTTTTCAGTTATACTGCTGGCTTAACAAACATTTCTTAAATTAAGCAAGTTTGAAGACTTGGGAGAGGGAGGACTAGATTTTTCAAAACTGTTTTGCAGTTCAGAATGTTAATACTTGGGAAACTGCAACATTAAATTTTAGTTTTGGAATTTGTTTGCTTCTTGTGTAAAATACATCTTTTTCCACCCTAACAGAGTTTATACCTAATTATTTTCACAGTAGAAAAGCTTTGATATAAGCTGAGACAAATAAAACAGATGTTTCAAGTGGAATTTTCTCCAGATAAAGAGATTTCATGCTTTGTTTATGTGAAGCAGGCAGGGTTTATAGGCTCCTGCCACAGCTGGGAATCCAAGCAGGATTTGGATTTTGTTGGTGATATTTGATACAGTCACAGCTGTCCAAGAGAAAAGGACATATATAGTCAGGATAGATAGGGACTTCTCCCTTCTTCCTGCCTTAGGACTTCAGCAGACTCCATTTCTCTTTTGTTGTTTATCTCCTGCTCAGGATGTTCAAATCTTCCTAAGAGCAAAGTTCCAGTGGAAGGCAAACAGATAGCTACATTCAATCATGCATGTTCATCTGGGTGGAAAAAGGCCTACTGTGAAGAGGGGAAGCAAATGGAGAATGATAGCAGCAGCACTAAGAAGCAGGAGTTTGTTCTGGGCCAGTTCCCAGTTGAATACTTGGCTAAGCTTGTGGCTTCCTTTGAGGTATCAGAGGGTATGTAGAGAGAGAGGCTGTTCCATTATACCCCTTAGATTATGCATGTGGAGATCTCTAGGATTTCCTAACTATTAGAGAAAATAATCCAGTTTCCTTCTAGCATCACAAACTACTATTCAATTTCATATATATATATATGCATTCTTTCAGGCACTGTATTTTATAAATGAAATACATTTTGGGGTTTGTATGTAATGAAGATATAAGTTGCTGTTTTAAAAACAAAGTACAAAGTGCATGAAACCAATGACAGGAATAAAATGGTATATAAATGTTTTCTTTTGTGAAAAATATATTGCAAATATAATCAAAGTATATGTATGGAAGGGATATACATGATTATGGTGACTCTGTTCTGATCAGGGTTATGTACTATTTAGAAATTGTGACTAATTTTTAGGGATAAGAGACCTAGGCAGTTGTCTGTTCCTTTTTCCTCCTTTCATTCTGTTTTATGGAAAGTTTAAAAATAAATGTATTAAATTAATTGTATAGGCACAACATGCATACATGTGGATTACAAAGTTTGTATAAAATATCTACTGTATTTAAAAAAAAAATACTTTGAAAAATCTTTCCAAGGTATTACTGTTTTAAACCCAAGTATCCATATGAAGACTTTTAATGACTTTTTTTTTGTAAACAGAGGACAATAAACGATTATATTTGTGTCTAGATACAATTCTGGCCAATGTACCCTTTTATATGTATAATTAATACTTATTAAGTAACCTCTTAATTTTGGAAGGGCTTGCTGGAAATTGTACAAGTTACAGAATTTAGTCTTATTTTACAAAACAAATATGTCTTTGTGCCGTAACGTTTTATTCAGAAAAAAATGTCCCATTATATCAGTCTGTAGCATATAACACAGTAAGTGTATTAAAGGGTGGTGGAATAAATCTTCAATATTCATGTTTATATGGTTTATATGGTGGTCACTGTCTGTTTAAGATAGTGCCCCTTTTTTAAAAAAAGAAAAACTATTCTTTATAAATGTGTTCCTGTTGTATAAAATACATTAATTCTGATCTAACAAAATGCATGTGTCCAGTCTTAAGAAAAAAATAGGAAATGGCTCTTCCATTTGGCATTATATTTCCTTGTCTATCCATTACATGCAGCTGTTAACCTTCCAAATTAATGACTTCCCTTGTAAGATGAGCTCAATGACATCCTTGTATTTACTATCACTGAACAACAGAAGATGCTAACTTTTCTCTTTAGATTCTTTGTTACCCTGGCAAATTAACGTGTTTGAATGAGAAGCTCTAAGAATTCATAAAAGTACCAAGAGTAGTTTATAGGACTTTTTTGTTTTTTAAAGGCTCAGTAATGTTCTGGCAGATTAAGATCATTTCAGTTTTCATTGCCAGTGGAACAGATACAGATAGTTATTTTTCATGAAACAAAAATTGACTAAACAATTTTTAAACTTATAGCTGTAGAAAACTAGCTTTGTGATGGATTTTTTAACAAGGGATCCAGGAAGATCTAATAAGTTATTAAGCCAACAAGCTTAACGTCTGTTGTGTGCAAACTGATAGAAATAGTAATCAAATAAATGTAACTAAGCATGTAGACAAACACACCTTAAAATCAGCATGGAGCCTGTCCAATCAACCTGCTTAAAAACATTTAGGTGGGTTAAGGTGAGCTTCAGTATGATTCAGCAGGATTATTGATATGCTCTTTCATTCATCAGTACTACTACAATATAAACTGAAACTTAACAATATGGCAACCCCATGGAATCCTAGGAACCCTTAAATTAATATTGAATCAATGAGCTTTACATTACAGGAAATTGCTTATAAATCAGAGAAAGAGAGAGAATGGCTTTTTTCTGCTGGTTTAGAATGTTCCACAGTATTTTTCTTTTCAGTATATCATTAAAATAAACAGTTCTTATTGATAGGCCAGCTGTGGAAGTGTTTAAAACCCTGGTAGACAGCTGTGAAATATTGGCTTACCTCTTCTTCTTTGCATGAAGTTTTCTGTACCCAAAACTCTTTCTTGCTTTATAGGAGGAGAATATGAAGATATGCTTGTGATGCCCCTATACCCTTTTTCTTGAGATGTATGAAAGTAAAGAAAGGATTAAGGAAGATTTAGCTATGAATGAGGAAATTCTGTGACTCCTAATCAAGTTTAGGGTCAAAAGGAGAAAATTAGGGGGGGGGGAGACAAAGCAGCCCAGTGAAAAGTTAAGAAAGATGCTTCTTAGAAACTTATTATTCCAATTAGAGTTGTACCATCAGCAAACCTATTGCAAAAATCATAGGAGTATTCAGAAAAAAAAGAAATATTTAGTAATATGATTTGTCATTTTGTACAATCATTCTATTCAATTTTAGTAATCTTACTTGCCAGTGGAAGTTAAGCCTACAAGGATCTATTGACGATGGAATAACACAAAATATCTGGTTATATGAGTATATCGTTGATGAAGTATCACGTTTTTATGAATTTGGTGTGTTTTTTCCCAAAACCAAACATGTTTATGAGAAATTTGTAAAGTAGCGTAACCTTAACATTTAATCTGCTTTGATTTGGTGTAAAAGAAATCTCCACAAATATGGAAAAATGTTTTGCCATATTTGAGACAGGAGCTAATTGGCTTAGAATTTGTGTTATCTGATCAGGATAGGCTTCCTTCAGCTAAACTAGATTTTTCCCAGTATGTTTGATCACTGAAACAGAATGTCCTGCCTCAACCACTTATTGTTGAATGATCTGTTTTTCTCTGCTTATACACTGCGTTAAGGACTACTTATCTCTTTGTCTGTTATCTTTATGTCATCGTGAATAATACCTATTTTCTTCACACTGGAGAGCATGATTGTCCAACCTTTTGGCTTGCCTGGGTCACATTGAATGAAGAGGAATTGTCTTGGGCTGCATATAAAATATATAATTAATGTATATCAATAACAAACTTCCTTTATTTTTTAATAATTTTATTTTCTTGTTGGACTGCATTACTAGCTCTTCAAGGCCAAATGCAGCCACAGGTTGGACATATCTGCTGTAAAGCCTTTGCCTTGTTTTCCTTCTATCATTAGGAAATTAACATGTTACCATTTCTGTTTCATCATAGCTAATGTATCATTGAACTTGAAAGCATTAAAGGTAACACTTCATCTGGAACAAAACCACAGAAATGATATGATAGCTCTGGGACTATAATTACAAATCTGACCGTGTCCTTGTTTCTGCTAATTAAGAATACATACAGAGAATGGAAATCAATTAATAAAGTTTATACTGAGAACATATAAGTTCTCAAATCTGAGTATGGCTTTGTCACAGATACAAGTCATTGTACAGTAATGTTTTATCTTCATTAATGTAAAGATAAGTTTGAAGAATATGGAACTAATAAAATCCCCATCATAAGATTCTTCACATATGTTGTGATTATGACTTCTACAATTTCTGTTCACCATGCTGAGAGTTGTGACCCCCAATACATGTACAGGGATCTAGGTTGCTGAAGATAGCCTTACATCACACAACATGTAGTATGATTTATGGCAACTCTTATTTATGTAACATTGTAACATAGAATTACCATATGTTCCAAACTTTCCAAATTGTTTCAAGACAATTTCTCCTTGGTTACCATAAAAGTCCGTATCTTTTGAATATGCCTAATATTTTTTTACTATTATTATATGAGAGTAATCTAATTTTTTCAGATATGTCAAATAGAGAATATATACTGACAAGTATCTATAACAGGTTGACTAAACCACCTTTTGGATATTCCCAGGTTGTTAAAATTATATTCAGAACATTGCGCTAATATGCAAAATAGCTACAGCCTACCAGCATGCAAAGCATTCTTTTGAAGCATTTAGCTCATTCCTTCAGTTTCATCTCTTTGCCCTTTGCCATTCAGAATCACTAACTACTGCTTGGGTTTGAAGGTAATTCTGTTGTTTATTTTTCTGGCTCAAACTCCAGGAAAAAATAAAGCTTGATGCTGAGAGGGAAAAACTAGAAAAGCTTCAGGAGCTTTACTCCGAGCAGAAGACTCAGCTTGATAATTGCCCCGAGTCCATGAGGGAACAATTACAGCAGCAGCTTAACAGGGTCAGTAGCATGGATATGGTGTTTCTTTAGTGACTGTAATCAGATCAAGCCCAAAGATTTCTAACCAACTCTTTTTCATGGCTTCAGTGCTTATTTTCTATATTGCTGTTAAGAACGTAAGTGCATGGTGACAACTAAACAGAATGTCAAAAGCTGGATTAACAATGGATGTGCACTACATGCTTCAAAAGTTTTCAGTCATCTAAGGCTTAGCACTCTGTGGCATTGAACACTAAAGATGTGTATGACTGAGTATGAGTGGAATTTTGATGTTTAATCAGATTAGAAATCTATAAGATCTGTCTGTCTAAATGAGGAAAGAATTCTCAATTAGACATGAAGGATTACTTATTTAATTCTTATTGCAGCATTATAAATCTTAAATGTGCATATTCACTTTGAAAATTAAGACATGTATAAACTAAGTCCTTCCCCAAAATTATTCTTTTCTATTAGATTGTATTTTGATCATTCCATATAATTTGATGACTACTTTGTTTTAATTTTACAACTGTTGTGAATATAAATTTATAACACAATAAAAAGGAAACATAGCAAATAGTGGTAGATTTGGGAATATGGAAACATCCACACTAGAACCATTTCCAGATCAGATTATTCTGAAAGCAAAATCTATTTTTTTTCTTCCCTGAAAAAAATAAATAAAGTGAAATTTGATAAAAATAAAAATTGGAGGATTGTAGCTGAAATCAAACAGCCTATAATTGTTTATTTATGATCCAAGCCGCAATCATGCCTGTTCTAAACTGAAACAATTCTTCATATTAGCACTCCCTTTAATATAATTGTAAGGTTTGTTGTCTTTTTTTGAAGTGCATATTTAGCACTCTAAACACCTCTGTTCATGATGGCTAGGCTAAAATAAAACAATGGATCTGTTGTCATTGATTAATTTGAGGATGTACATTATAATTTTAATTTCAGGCCAACAGGTATTTTAAAAACATGCTCAAATAGACTTCTCTAGGATGTATTTTTTTATTATGTTTTATGTCAGCTTTCACAAGCAGTAGAATGTCTTTAAAACTGATAGATTTATTTTTTTATTGAAGGATGCAGACTTGTTGGAGGTAGAAAGCAAACATTTTGAAGATTTGGAATTTCAGCAGCTTGAAAATGAGAGCAGATTAGATGAAGAAAAAGAGAATTTAACACAACAGCTTCTGCGTGAAGTTGCTGAATATCAGCGTAGCATTGTCAGTAGAAAGGTAATTTTTTTTAAAAAAAAATTGAACAGATCATTATCTTTGAAAGTTCAGTGCCAACTGATTGCAGTTGTTAATTTAGCCAACAATTAGCAATTTACTAGCAATTTAGTTAATTGTTAATTTCTGGATTTGCCCACTAGGGCTTAGTAATTACGTAACATAGGAAAAATAATCTAAAGTATTATATTTCCATTTCTTTGTTTCTTAACAAGAAAGTTCTTTACTTTTAAGAGAGATGGTGCCTTTCCCAGAAACGTATTTGTGTTTGTAAATGTGATCCATAATTTTCATATAGTCATATCCTCCCATAATTCTCTCTCTGCTTACTCTTCTATTTTGGAGTAGTAGTAGAGGTAGTATTGATAGTGCCAGCTATTAGTGCTGCTGGAATATGCAAGCATGTGAAGTCCAATCACAGGACTTCTACCAATACAAAGGAAAAAAAAATAAGAGTGAAATGTTGCTGGTGTATAACTTCTTCTGTAGACTTCTCTGTAAATTTGTCTAAATTTGACTTTCAGATGGGTAGGAACTGTGTGAACAATATTCTAAAGCTCATATTAAGTATGTATTAACATTATCTTTATGATAGGAAAAGGTTTCCGCTCTCAAAAAACAAGCCAATCACATTATACAACAAGCACAAAGAGAACAAGATCATTTTGTGAAAGAAAAAAACAATTTACTAATGATGTTGCAGAGGGTAAGCAATTCTTCCTTGTTCTTCCAAGAGCGTAATTAAATATTAAATTACAAATACAGACTATATTATGTGGCTCAACTTCCTCTTTAAAAAAATAAAAAAATAAACGCATGTTAGTATAATACCAAGTATCAGAGAGAGCTCTGTAAAGTCCAATGAAGAAGTGAATAATGTATATAGTGAAGCCAACTGGAGCTGTGTTTTCAGTGTTTTCCATAACAGTGGAATATATATGAATCTTTACATTAACGTGCAGTGGATTTGTTAATTTTTCTCCAGCAGATTTATCAGGAAAAGTACAAGTGTATTTGTCTATATCATCTAATGTTTGCTAAGGGAAATTTTGGTATTAAAACTAATCCAGCAAAAAGGATATCTGTATTGTCTATACTATGAAGACAGAACAAAAATTTTAAAAATGCAGTTGAAACATCTTAAATGTTTTTTTACAAATCTAGTTACTTTTGAAAGAAAAGAAATACAACTTAAACATCTGTCTCAAATATAACTTATTTTCTACAGGAGAAAGAAAATCTTTGCAATCTAGAAAAGAAGTATTCCTCACTATCCGGAGGCAAAGGATTTCCTCTGAGTCCCAGCAGTCTAAAAGAGGTAGTGTGAGATTTGGGAGAACGGGTTTGAAACCATATGGTAACTGCCTTATTTTTCATATTATTGCAACCAAAGTTCAATGAAAAATGACTTAAAAGGACTCATTAATTTTAATTGCTAATATTTTGAAGGTGGTCAGTTATTCTAAGGATTTTCTAATAAAATGTGGCATAGACATGTTCACTAAAAGGAAATATATATTGTTTTGAACCACAAACAAAGCATTACATTCCAGACTTTCAGCCTTTGGGTATGTTCGAGGGTTTGAATCAAAGAAAATCCAGAGGAATCACAGATTATTTTAACAGGGTATGTAGTATAAGACTGTAAGTGTGTTGCTGAAATAATTGGTCTTCAATCTCCTTAGATTTCATGTCCTTTTTTTTCATCTTACTCCATTTGCATGCATACGTCGGTGTTCATTTTTTGATTATGCAGACATATATTTCAGTGTTAGAGTTGTACAAATGTGACATATTAGAAAGGAAGAACGGAAAATCAGATTCTTTGAGCACATCCTTTCAGTTCTTGCTTGTGCCTAAAACCTTTCTGCTACTATTGCTGCTGCTCTAACAACTTACTTACTTTTATTGAGAATTGCAGCTGTTATAATCCTTGTAGTTCAAAATAAAGAATTATTAAAGCATTCTGCAAAACATTTGATTTCAAACATCGGTAAATTATTAATGGTTCATGAATTTATTTTGATGGAATTGAAAAAGTAAGATTCTGTCATATTTTTGTTTCATCTCATTACTATATTGATTAGTGAGCTTCATATTTTAAAAGACTTTTAAGTGTTTGCTTGCTTAACAGCTTAATTCCCATTCTTTATTGGGATCATGCTTATAAATAGTCAAGCATGACTATTCAAATAGTCAAATTTTCAGAGTGCTATATAGTAAAACAAGTTTTTCTAGAATATGGTAGTGTTTTAAGCACTTACTGTATTAACATGAGATAATATGAAAATTAATAAATTTAAAGCATAGAGGGTTCAGCAGAGATGATTGAAAAAGTATGTCAAGAAAATAGTTTTTTTAATATCACAGCATTGGCTGTATCACTCTAAACTAACTTTCACAGAGAATTTCGAAATTTAATATTCTTGCATGCCTTTGACTTTTGCTTTTGTATGTTTAACCTCTGAATTCCTCCTTTTAGGATTTTGTGAATGTAAATGACATTAGTGACCTGCATGGCAATTCCACGAATATCTCCCCTTCCACTCAGCCCCCCTCTGCTGCTGATGCTGTTCCCACTGAACCTTCCACAGCTGGCCTGATAAGCCAGTCACAAAATAAAGAGGTTTGTTGGAGAGACATTTCCCAACTGTAAACATTATGCTTTCAAACTTTGTTCCCTTGGTGTTCACAGGTTGTTGTAAACCTTTTTATTACTTAAAAAGTTGGGTAGAGCGCTGAGTTAATTTTTCCCCTATGGGTCTCTTTCAGGAACAGATGTTGTATGTATCTCTATTTGTCTTGGGTGTATCTTGTGTCTTCCATTCTTTTCCAGAGTGCTAATAAAGTAACTGGGATTTTGTTATATTCTCATTGAACACCTTATGTTTACACCATTCCCATTTTAATTTCCAGGAAAAACAGCAAAGCAAGGTCTATTTTCCTCTAATAGGATATCACAAACCTAATATCAAAATATTAGGTGTGGTGGAAGAAAAATACCATTTGTTTTTTTCTGTAAACTGTTAATAACACTTCATGCATCTGATAAAGTGAGCTCTGGCTTTATAAACCTTTCCCATAATAAACTTCTTTGTAGTATTTGCATCTTGTATGTATGCTTAAAACTCTCATACCATTTCTTTTTTTTCCTATAAAGCTAAGATCACCTTTCTGTTATGGATCTGTGATTCCTCACTCTCTCTCTCCTCGCCCTCTTGCACAACTCTCACCAGCCGACTGGCCTGAGGTCAGGGCTGCCAATATAGAGTCTTTTCCTTTACCTGATACACCACCTCCTCTACCAGCTAAGAAAAACCGAAGGGAGCCCCAGGTAACATGCCAGAAGGCAGGCTGACTTGGTAATGATATGATTATCGTTGCATGCCCCAGTTTGAAAAAGTGCATGGAAAATAGCCATTAGTAAACTCTTCAGAACCCTAAAGGTCTGAATGAATGGTCCAATGCCCTTTCCCTTAAAACTGACTGATGGAGTTCTAGCATTTATAAAGGATTTTGCACACAGAGCTTTATGTACATTAGTTGAGAAAATTTGTATATCCATCTTGTTAAGGACCACTCACTTAAACATCTTACGCATGCACAATTTCTTTATTAAGACCAGTGTCTTTACTCTTAACAGTTTTATGTCACACTGACATATACAGTGCTGGTTAGTAATATTACAACCCTTTTTCTGTAAAAGTAGGAGTTGAAAAGATGATTTGAAAATAATTGTTAAAGTTTATCTTCATTAACATTTTGAATGGCTATTGTCTTATTCTGATATCAGCATAGTAAATACTTAAATGTATGGTGTGAAGTATTGAGAATGCTTCAAAAATAATTCTGAATGCACATTCACAGTTTACAAGCAAAGCACTCTGAAATCTGTTGCAAATCTGAGATTACATTTTAGTGAAGAATTCACTCATGGTACTTCCTGTATTTCTAACCACAAGTTGTTTTCTTTCAGTAGACACTAACTTCCATAAAAGTTACATTTCTATTACATGGTAAACTTTGCTGGTCACCCTGTGTGTTACTGAGGAAGAAATCAATTTTAGACTACATTCTTTAGCTTCTTCTGGAAAGAACAGCTCAGAACCCTTATTCCAGAGGTGGGCTGATGCCGGTTTGCACCGGTTCAGGCAAACCAGTAGTCAAGATTCTGCGCAGTTCGGCAAACTGGCAAATCCCACCACTGATGGGCCCTGCCCCGCTCATTTTTTGACCAGTTTTGGGGCCATTTTCAGGGCATATTTGGGGCGATTTTCAGACTATTTTTTGGGCCCAAAAAACAGGCCGAAAAATGGGCAGGGATGGGCCAGCCAGTGGTGGAATTAGCCCCAACTGGCTGAATCCTACCTCTGCCTTTGAGACGAGTGGTCGGGAGGTAGGGCTGGGTGTGATGAGTAATGTCATCCACCCAGTCACATAACCAACTAACCATGCCTACCCAGCCAAAGAACCAGTTAAGTATTCCAATCCCACCACTGTGTTATTCTTTACAGTATGGCAAGACAAGTTAAACAACTCCACAATAACTAATCAATTTTACCTTTATATGGAAGGAATCAGTATTACAAATTGGTACATTGATTGGGTGAGCTGTAAAAAGGTTAACAGGACTTAGATTTATCCAGTAAGAGATGATAATTTAGCATGCAGTTGGCAATAATAAATTTCATTAACACTAAACTAACCTTAAGAAATATCACCCCTGTGCAATCTTCCTTTCTTATTAGTAAATGAACATTTCTATTATACTTTGCATTTAAAACAAACTAGAGCAAATAAAATCACCAATAAAAGACCAGTGTAACCTTTTTGTCTTTTTGTTCAAATGTTGTATATCAAAATGTATTATATGTGCCATATGTGCTGGTGGACCTGGCAGGGATCACCGAGACCTGGCTGGGCCCAGAGGGTGGACTCCCTCTGGTTGACATCTGCCCGCCA
>JANHFL010003828.1:223346-237490 GCA_032468155.1 Oxyrhabdium leporinum | reverse complement strand
TAAAAACGGGGTTTTAAAGATTTTTATATGTAAACCGCCCCGAGTCCTTGGAATGGGGCGGTATATAAATCTAACAGTAAATAAATAAAATAAGTAAATTGTTCTTGTTCAAAAACATTTTTAGTATTTAAAATCACAATGAAAATACATTATTATTTTTGCTTAAATTCAGCAATTATTAAACAGAACAGAGAATTTATAACAAGTATAGAAGTATCAGTATCAAGTATCAGAAAACGCTTAAACGTATCATATTTATTCCTTTAATATAAGAATATATTACTGCAGTATGTTTACATTAAAAAATACTTTCCTTGTGGAAATCATTCATGTAACGGTAAATGATTTATCGGTATTCTAATTTTTGTGAATCTGGAGACGTCTTGATTTTTTACTTTTTACCTTTGCCAATTTTCAGTTCAGTTTTAAAATTAAATTATGACTTTTTAGAAACATTAACATTCATAGCATGTCATCACAGAATTTTACACACTATTTTTTATTTTAAGCATTTCCGAAATTTGGAAGAGAGAAAGAAGCAGCATAAAGAAAGCCTGTACATGAGTGATACTTTGCCTCGCAAGAAAACAACTCCTCCCATATCACCTCATTTCAGTAGTTCTACTCTTGGACGAAGTGTTAAGGTAAGCAATTGTACAGCTCAATTTCAAGTTTCAAGGATTTCTTTAAATTTTGAGTTAGCGAAGTTCCATTGTTTTCAGTAGAATCTTAATCAGCTTGAATGATGGATTTCTCTTCACACATACACACCCTTTCCCCATAATTTCATTTCACATTGCTGATTTACAACATAAATCCTTGCAAATTTAATCAGTAATTTTCTCTCTACTTTGTAATCATTGTGCTTAAAATTACATTATCAATATTTACACAATATAATAATATAAAACTGTAGTACTTTAATCTTCAAATAAAAGTTTTGGGTAGCGGACGTAAGACACAATTCTCCTGCAATTTCCCACCTGTGAGAGAAACTAGTTGATTTCCAAGCTGCCAAGCTGTTTCATAGCTGGACTAAATTTGACCTTAGAGCTCTTTGTTAAAGGACCAGTCAGATAATCACTATGTATTGCATGGTGAAATTCAAAATACTTTATATAGTCAGTGCAGGGTCTGATTTTATTTTATACTCCATCTTCTGTAAATAAGGTGAATTAATTTTCAAAGAAACACCCGGTTTGCTGAGCATAAACCATAGTTAATGCCACCAAATACTTCCTTTGTATTTATCCTGGATTCAAACCCACAGGACGTGCGCCGGTTGTGTTTTAAACTGGATTGTCTTAAGCTACTTTAAATAAAAAGCAACGTGTCAGTTATACATAAAGTTCATTTGAAAATTTTTTATATAAAAAGTAGTAGCTCTAAATGGCCCTCTTTTTTTTTAGCAGGTTCACCTGCCACTTGGACAAAGCAGTAGCTGTGGCAACATACTTCCTCATTGTTCAGGATCTATGACCAAAGATTTGGAGACAAGGAGAATACATAAAGGTAAAGATATTTAGAATTATTCCATATATTTACATGCAATAATATCCTAATATAAATCCTATTCACATTAACATTAAGTACATAATTTACTTTAATTGAATAAATACACAATAAATTAATTCAGCTTCATTCAGCTTGAGCTGTTCTAAATGAACTCTTAAATTTTCTTGTGCAAATTGAAGTATCCTTATTTGTATACTTCATTGTTGCACATATTCTTAATAGTTTCTTACAGCAAGATTCTAGTTAAGACATTGTCTGTGTTGAATTTATTAAATCTTGACTCAACTCAGTACACATTCATTTTCAGATTGATCATAAACAGAATAGTTTTTTCTTGAAAGTAAAGTCCTTCAGCTGTTTTTGATGCTTTGTTTATTATTTGAATAGTGCCTGAAAATTACTACCATGCTAAATCTCATTTGCATTGTTGTTTGAAAATCAAGGGCACATTCCCATCTTTGCATCTTAGTTGCTGTATATGTGTGTAGGTGTGTGCGTGCACGCGCGCACACGTATTCTATAACTATATAGAGTAAAAAATGGGAATATATTTATAGATGCTCACATTCAGTCTTCCCGCACTTGGAACCTTTAGATATCAGATGAAAAGCTAGAAGGTTTCCTTCCCAAGACATGCCTAATTTTATTTGGCCTATTGAGTTAACATTTGGTATCTAGCCAAATCTGTGACTACACTGTTGGATTAGAAGTCATATATAGAAAAGGATATACACTGTCATTTTAAACTATTTCTAATATTTAAGACAAAGTACAAAATCTTTAATTATTTGAAAGTATTACAGTATAACGCTTATGCTGTTCGTAACAGCACCAGAAAATATATAGGCAAACAAAAAAATATTTTCAGCTGCCTTCTCTGATTTTAAAATTAGATAGTACAGCCCTAACATTACTTAATTAAAAGTAATATCCACTACATTTTAAAGGATTTGTGCACTTACCTATTTAAAATACAAGTAGTCCTCAACTTGCAACAGTTCATTTAGTGACTTTCAAAGTTCTGACAGCACTGACTTTTTCACACAATGGTGCAGCATCCCCATGGTCACATGTTCAAAATTCAGACGCTAGGCAACTATTTCATATTTATGATGGTTGCAGTGTCCCGGGGAAATATGATCACCTTTTGTGACTTTCTGACAAGCAAATCAATGAGAAAGCCAGATTTATTTAACAGCCTTGTTACTAACTTAATGACGGCAGTGATTAACTCAACAACTGTGGCAAGAAAGTTTGTAAAATGGGAGAAAACTCACTTAACTGTCTCACTTAGCAACAGAAATTTTGGGCTCAATTGTAATTGTAAGTCAAGGACTAGCAGTAGTTGAATTTTTCTTTTTTAATTTATTATGTGTACTTCCTAGAGAGACAACTTTAACTCTTAGAACACCTACACTCGGTATCTAAAATACGTTGGATGAAATAACATATTTTGATAAAAACTGCAATCCAAAATATGTTGAAGAAAAAATCTGATAAGAGAAATTGTCAGCCTTTTTTCCCCAGTTCCTTTTTCTACAATTACATTTCTTTCTACATTTGTTTGATTTGTGCATCTCAGTAAGAATATTTGGTTTTAAAGATTTAATATTTTACAATAATTATATATATTTTTTCCTTTCCACTGTTTGTGTCATTAAAATTAGGTAAAAGCAAAAAAGGTATGAAAAACATTTTTCTGTGGTGTTATATGCTTGGTTTTACATTACTAATGGCAGAGGGGACACCGTCAAGTTGTTCAGAATCAGTGTGTGTAAAAATTTTGAATTTCCTATTCCACTCAAAAACGTAAGAAAGGTATTAGGATTTAAACAATCTCATGTTTAAATCATACATACACTCTCATATAATTAAAAATGGCATCAGATGGAAAACAAGACTATGCCCACAGGTTTTTGCCCCCAAATCTATGGAGACAGAGAGGGATGCTGCAGTGGGGGAGCCTGTTGAGATTGATGCCACCAGGATTCAAATGACAGTACTTATTCAGTAAATTCATTTTCCTGATACGTTTGAAGATAATGAATCCAATATTGAAGCTAGATCAGTTGAAACATCCTGCTCTTTTCTGCCCGTATTTATTAATCACTTGGCTATAATGTAAAGACAGCATACAAACAAATTCGTCAGGTTTATGTCAACTAATCTAGCTTGGATAAAACAAGCCAGGTTCACACAATGCAGCTAGGTCTTGTAAAATGTGTTGATAAATCTAAACAGTTGTGGCTTAGTCACATTGTTACTGCAGCTGATATCACAAAAATACCGACATCTATGTAAAAACCAATATTTATTTTCATGATTAATAAACTTAAAATTTGCTTAATTTTGAAGAGAAGATATAAATACATAATATGCGCACCATTGGAAATATAGCCTGGCATAGAATAAAGGTAGCATTGTTATAAATTTGTAGTGAGCTGTTTGTCCATATACGTATGTTTATATCTGTATATGTTAATTATTTAGAAATTTGGGTCTCTTCCAACTCTTTTTTCTGAAAATCACTGTTATTTACAGAAGACAAATTAATGTTTGGCTGTCTAAATAAAAGGAAGAAAGTTCTCTTATGAGTTCTGTTAAACCCTGTGGAAGGAAAAATGACTTTAAAATATCCTTTCTGTCCTTCTCTTATTACCACTATAGCATACAAGGATACTGTGAGCTTTCTCCTTGTTTAATTGACTCATCTTTTTTCCATGTTTTCTTAAAAATGTAAACACTCTTGAGATGATAACAGGAAACTATTATTTGACTAAGGCAACCATACATACATGTAGAACAACTAGGTGAGGTGGCAACTACTGATTTTCTCGATTGACAAAACTATTTAAAATTCTTTCTGTTAGCATATTAAAAGCATCTCTGATCCACTATAAACAAAAATGGACTCTTGACTGCGTTCTTTGGTGTGGTGTGCACTTTTTTGTGTGATTTCAAGTCTGTTCTATTGTGATATTAATAACAACAATATAACAGGTTTCTATTTTAATTTCAATATGTTTCTGACAACTGTTTTTCTGCATATTATTATTGATGCTGCTTTCAATTAACTCGGCTTGCTTGTTTTTTTTTTCTTTTTGCAAAACAATTTTGTGTAGTGCTTTGAATGATATGTTGAATTGAGACATTAATTTGAGTTTTTCATTGTTATGCCGATATTTTATTTTAGCAATTTATTCATAATATATGGATATTTATCTTACCTAGGATCGCAGACTAAATAAAAATTAAAAGTGTGGACTTCATCCGGTTTATCAAACTCTAAAATAATTTTGCCTACCAAAATATATTACCCTGGCAAATTTAGTAGTCTCCTGAATCAGTATTAGATATGTCACTACTTCTTAAAATATATAATTTAAAGAATTGTTGTCCAAATATACAATGGATACTATTTCCACAGACTTTTTTAAAACATCACTTAAATTCAAGAGCCACAAGCCTATTCAACATTTATTGCCCAAGTTATTTAAATGAAAACTCCCTTATCAGAAGCAAAATTATTTTGAATATTGGATATTACAGATGTCAAATAGAACAGTGATTCACATTGCAACCTTACAGATATATACAAAAGCAATAATCCCAGATCCTGTCTTTAAAATGAGGTGTTAGCTTTTTGCCCCCTACGGTGCTATAGTTTTGGGATTAATAAATTACAAAACACTACAGATTTTTTTTCTCTCCGTTTCCTTGACTTAACCCAGTTTTAAAGTTACCCAACACCACATGCTATGTAACATAAAACAAACATGTGAGTATGTATGTGGATGGATGGATGGATGGATGGATGGATGGATAGATAGATAAGATTAGATACTATATAGAAAAGTTTATTTTAACTTTAAATAACATGAAATAATACCCTGGGCTGAGTCAAGGTAGCAGAGAGAAGAAAGATCTCATTATATGTATATACAATTTGAGAATAGAGTTCTGGGTTTATGCTTATGAGAATCCTTATTAACAAAATTTTGAGTATCTAAAATAGAATGTGTATCTGGTTTTTAATGACCATTGTTTCAAATCCAGAGATAAGTACTCAATAAAAATGGCTCTTAAAACAGATTTTAGTTTAATGTATTTGTGTTCACTGTCAGTGCTGTATTAACCCAGCTTATAAAACAGAAATGAACACTTTCCTTCTTTTTCTAGGTTATAATCATCAACATCTCCGTGAGGATCAAAGCCAGAAGTCTCCTGAATTCTACAGCAGAACTGCTTCAGAATCAAATGTGTATCTGAATACCTTTCATTATCCTAATCCTAATCTGAAAGACCACACCTTTGATACTCTTAGTTTAGATAGCTCGGACAGTATGGAGACAAGTATATCTGCCTGTTCCCCAGATAATATTTCCAGGTACATTGTGGCACGGTTCAATATTTCCAGAAAATACAACACAATAATTAAACATACCAGTATATTTGATTATTAAATATGAGTTTATTGAAATGTAGTTTTGTAGATCTTAGCCAGTGCAAGAAAAACATTTTATTTTTAGAAATACCCAGTCAATACAGAGAACTATTTATGTAAGTATATATATAGTTATTGTAATTGAGAAGATAGGAAATTGGGAATATTACATCTCTTCTGCCTATTTAATCACCAGTCAATTCTGGTATTTCATCAATTGTTAGTTAGCAGCCATTTCATCAGAGTACCTGAAATGTTTCCATCTTGACTGATTGTTGCAATATAAGTCACTTTAAACACTAGTATTTTTTTTTTCCTTCCATCTCTTATTCTGTGTCACATTTTCCTGTGTATGATTTCAATGGTAGGAAGTCCTTTTAGCTGAAGAGTGATAAGATTAAATAATACATAAATAATAATTTAACTTAACATTTACCACAAATTGTATTCTTAATGATAATTTTGCTAGAAACAGCATTGATTTCTTTGGAAGCTTCTGAGATCATGTTGTCTCATAAAGTAAAATCTTGGTCTACTTGAACTCCCATGTTGACTCTTAGATTAATATGACAAAAATTGTTCTGCATTTTTGTGCTTTGCTTTAGCTATTTTTGCTGATTAATTGATTCTTTGCTTTTTTGTACTTGGGTGGAAAAAAAACGCAGTTGACTAAACAGTTCCTTTTGATAAGTAATTCCACTGTGAAGGAAATACATAGAAGACGATAAAAAGCCTAGAAATATATTTTTAATGAATTGCAATATTTTCTCAAATATTTCAGTTATTATTGCTGGTTTTTGTTACAGTGCCAGTACTGCAAATGTGGCAAGAATAGAAGAGATGGAAAGACTTTTAAAACAAGCTCATGCTGAGAAGACACGATTGCTTGAATCCAGGGTAATGATATACATAGAAACTTCAAAGATACTCCATTGTTGAAGTTGTATGTTCATTAGATTTTGAAATTAGTATATTTTCATAGAAGTTGACAGGACTTGCATTGTAATTAATTTCAATATGATCAGTCAGCCCAGATTTAAAAGTGTACAGATACCCAGGTTTATTTATTACAGATTAATAAGAAATACGCAATATAATCCAAAATTACTCTGGTAAAATAAGCAAATCAAGTTGTTGCTTGAGATAATTTATTTTTTAGGACATGAATGATAAAGCTTGTGGTCTAAGAGAGATATCTATAATAACACACTGTGCATTGTAAAAAAGGACTCAATCCCCTATATTTGCTGTGGTGGTTGGAATACTGGTTTGGAATCAGAAATATTCAGGTCATTACGACTTTCTGTCAGTGCAGCCTACTGTATAAAGTTATTTTGAAAATAAAAGAGAGAGACAATGCTGCTTACCTTGCTTTGAACTTTTTAGAAGAGGAGTTTTGAAGTTTTTTGAATCTATGGAACCTATTAGTTAGAAAAAAAAGGTAAAGAAAATTCCTGGAAAATTCTAGTAATAGAAAATTGCCTGAATCCAAGTGAAGGTTAACAAAATGTTTTTTGCCCTCAATCTTTCATATAACCCCATCAGTATAATTGGAAAACTTCTTATAAAAAGTAAATATAACAAATATGATTAAACAAATGTTGAGTCTGCTTTTCTGAATCAACACAACTCCCCCTATCTAGCAACACACATGTTTTAGAGAATAACTCATATGGCCCCTGACAGTTTGAATATTCAGGACACTAAGTTTGGATAATGTTTTAAGAGAAACAGTAACTTCGTCTATATTTGGAAGTCTTTAAATAATCTGGCTTAATACAACATTGATACTGAACTTGAATATATTAAACCTAAATCTGCTTTAACAGCTATTTTTATTGAGTTCTATTGTGTTGTTCAATTATCATTACAAGGAGAATGCAAACTATGTGTTATCAAGACTCCAGAATTAAACTTTTGATGGCTATCTGTAATGCCTAATGGTAGTTGTAAACCTGGGTATTATACATGTAGGTATATGTCCTTAATTGTAACATAGATCCATCCAGTATATCTTTGTATTTAAACTACAACTTCAATAGCTTTTAAAAATAAACATCTCAATAGATTTTATAATCAGTATTATAATCCAGTGATACCCCAAAATGTTGACAGAAATAAAACTTTATGATTGGGGCAAAACCACCCCAGGCCCCAAGGCAGAGTGGGTATTCTTGTGTTTCAGATGTTTGCTAATATTTTCTATATTTTTATTTGTTTTTACTGTGTGTCAAAGTCGAACCATGATTGTTCTCATTTTTATCAAGTCAAAATAAATGCAACTCAGTGCCTTGCCCCAAGCTGAAGCAAGAATATCCCACTTCACACAATCAGAAAGGAGATGGGAGACATGCACATATATAGAAATAGACAAGCAATAATCATCCAAATCTGAGGAGGATAAAAAAGTGGCAAAACTCTTAACCACTTTCAGTTGTTCCCATTTACCAAGGCTCAGAAACTGGGAGGTAGATTAATAAACAGTACATTTAAATTAGATCAACTTGTGTTAAAACTATGCATTTCTTTAAAAAGTGGAGAGAGTTCATTTATGTTAGGCTACCTGTATTCCTTTAGGAACGAGAAATGGAAGTAAAAAAAAAGGCCCTAGAAGAAGAAAAGCGTCGCAGAGAACAGTTAGAAAAAAGGTTACAAGAAGAAACTAGTCAGCGACAAAAACTAATTGAAAAAGAAGTTAAGATACGTGAAAAACAGAGAAGCCAGGTATGTAATATCTTGAAATTGAGAAAATACAGCTGTTTGAAAGAAGAGAAGTTCATATATATTAATAGATCATTTTGTTGGATGAAGATTAGAAAGAACGTGGTACAAGTCTACACTTATCAAACTTATCAAAGACCAGCACAGCTATTTTTATCAAAAAAATAGAGATAACATTTCAGGTTATATACAAGTGATGAAAATATAGGGAAAATAGATAATTTCTACCCTGAAAAGATGGGAAAATTGATTTTTTTTTAAATGTGCAAAGGTAGACAATAAATTAGTGGATAACGTGCTGTCTGTTGTGAAGATTGTACGTTTATTAATAAGCTAAAATGGCTCTCTATAGACCATATTTCTCATTTAATTAGATGAAAAGTGAAGGGGAGATGTTGGGAGAAACCTAAGCTAAATGCAGTTGAAATGAATTCTTTAAGAACACCCATCTTTTTTTCTACACTTTGCATAATGTTTCTTATCCTAAAAGGGAAGAATTGTAATGCCATGCATTGAAAAAATTGGACTAATTGTAATAATGAGAACAGAAAATTTTAATACCAATATTAATTGTATCTTTATTTTAGTCTCGTCCCTTGACCCGTTATTTGCCAGTCAGAAAGGAAGATTTTGATCTGCGCAGTCACATAGAGACAGCTGGCCATAATATAGAGACTTGTTACCATGTCTCACTCACTGAGAAGACTTGCCGAGGCTTTCTTGTTAAGATGGGAGGGAAAATTAAAACATGGAAAAAACGATGGTTTGTGTTCGATAGAAACAAGAGAACATTTTCTTATTATGCAGGTGAGTTATAGTCTTAGTTTTGACATGGTATTCTGCCTGTTGCTGTATTAAATTTACTACATTCATAAATTCTACTATTTTTGTAACTTAAAAATGTTTATCTTATTGCTTACTAGTCTTGTATGTTTACATCTTGGAATGAAGTTAAAGGTTAGAATTAATACTCTTTCCTCATGTGCTGCCTCTCTAGAAGCAAAGAAATGCCCAATATAACTGTGTGTAGATGGAATCAAAACGGGTGAACTTGTTTGCATAAGCTTTGAATCAATATTCTTCAAATTAAGGAACTGGTCACTTATTTTTGTTGCAAGTTATCATTTGGAATCATGCATGTTTTTGGCTAGAAAATTAGGACTTGCAATCTGGAGAATCTCACATCTGCCAAAAGCTGGATTTTTATTTATTTTTTGCTTGTTTTCTGTAATTGACTATCCTGCAATTTACATTAGTTGATGTTATAGCAAACCAATAAGATTAGCAAGGAGGCAGCAGGAGGCTTAACAGCAAGGAATGCAAAGGCAAGTGTAGTCTAAAAAAATAGTTTGTGTGACTGACTTTTGTTCCTGTGCTATCTCTCTTGAGGAATTAATAATGGCCTTCTCCACCTTTTGTTCTACCATCAGCAATCTTTTTCTCACTAGTATTTCAAAACATAGCTAAAAGCTTTTATTAGGTTTGAGATAGAGAAATTAAAAAATACAGCTGTGTACCAAATGGTCAATAATTTTGGGAACCAACTAGACAGACAAACTTGCTGATCCATTGATTAGTTGACTGAGTGATAGATTGATTTTAGGACACAGTAAATATGTGTTCCAGATAAGAAATACTGTACCTTACTAGGAGTATGCCTCGTTGATATTCTGATGTGTTAATGTATTGTCAAGTCAAATTGATACCCAAGTAAAACCTCACTTTATTTTAAATTAAGTAGAGGTCTTAATGTTAATCTGTAATCTCTATGATGGCTTGTTTGTTTCAATCCAGTTTTTTTATTTTACTCTAGACAAACATGAAACTAAATTAAAAGGAGTAATTTATTTCCAAGCCATTGAAGAAGTCTATTATGATCATTTAAAGAATGCTTGCAAGGTAAGAAAAGATGCATATCTTGCTTTTCTTAAAATATATTTTAATTTTTAGATGAAATAGACACTAATTATTATATAGATAATAATAGAAAAGGCAACTTAATAGCAAAAAGCTGATGGTTTGAAGAAGAGTATATGAAAATATAAGGAAAAATAAAGGGAAATTAATAAATCCTTTGAAATGAAATGTACTATCCAGATGCTAAGAAGTGTTAAATATCATTACTTTCTTGCCATTAATTAAAATTAATTTACAAATAAATGTTATATTTGGATCAAACTAACCTGATTATGTTTAGGTTGTATAGTATCCACATTTATAAGCTTTTTTACTGCAATGAAACTGAGGTGATATCACTTCCGGGCTGATGTCGCAGCGGGATTGACGCAGGGGAATGGGACTCTCCATCCGCACGTCGACTCTTCTCCGTCGGAGGGCTCCCTGAGGGGCTAAAGACACCTTGTGGGGGTGACTGTTAAGAAAGGGCACCCTGCAGGTCACGGAGAGTGGCGGCTCTCCTGCTTGAACCAGGGTTTTCCCTCTTCACTGAAGACGAAGAAGAGGCGGCCAAAATGGCTACCGCAAAGCTGTGACAGCCGAAAGGAACCAAGATTGTGCTGGAGCTGTGAGAGTGGACAGTGATCGGAGCTGGTTGAAGCAATTTTTAATTGTGCTTAGGATTTGACTCCAAAAGAAAATTAATCCAAAAAAGGGGCTCTCTCAAGAGATTTAGAGCAAACTGACATCCAAACAGGAAGTAAATTAAAGCTATAAAATACAGAAAGACTTGCATATAAACTCTGACTTTGAATAGGCATTATGAAATGCTGGATATGTAATTGTTCATGAAATACTGTACTGGAGACTTTGTTTGAACTAATTTGAAAACAATTGCTGGCAGAATAGCCTTAAAGTGGATTTTTAATATTGATTTTTGGCTGAAAGTGCCATCTACTGGATGAATGGATACATAATGTGTCATACTCCTAGAATAACAACCTTGAAAAACTTTGATAAGAGAAAATAACACCTGGAGATCTGTTGTATTATTTACTGTCCTATACTTATCCATTTTGTGGTGTTTAGAGGAATAACCTTGAAAACCTTGAAAATATCTAATGGAATGATTTTTAAAGATTGGAATTAACTAGCAATTCAAAGAATGGATTTAAAGAGCAATTTTGGAAATCCCCTGGATTGTATAAATGGAGTCTATTGACTAATTGTGGAATATAAAGAATTATAACTATTGTATATCCTGATGAACAGTACTAAGATTAAGTAATCTGCTGGCTTTGGGAAGTCAAAAAGAATAGACTCTGGAGCGGTGGCAGATTACTGACAGAATAGTGAATACTATTTGAACTTTTTTTAAAGAAATACATGTTTGTGACAAAATGTAAAGGTCAACCTATGCTATAAATAAATAAAATTAGTGCTTATCAATAGAATTTTGGAAGAAAGAAACTATGGATTAAAGCAATTAATATTAATTGTTGTTGGTTGCATAGCCAGATGTTTAGACTAGATTTGGCATTTTAATCCACCTATCAAGTCCTTTCCAAGGAGTGGGGATAGGTAGATTTAATTTGATATCATTGTAGGAAGTAAGCTGTTCCAAGTAAACTTGCCTTTCGCGATCTACTGATAGTGATTGTCAAAACCGATGATGTTCAAGTGATGCTCAAGATGTTTTGGGATTGCACCCAAGGCACTAATTACTATAGGTTTGCTTTCTTTTGCCACAATCATTCTACTTCTATTTTCAAGTCTTTGTATTTTGTTATTTTCTCCAGTTCTTTTTCTTTTATTCTGCTGTCTGCTGGTACTGCAAATCCACTATCCAGAGTTTTTTGTCTTTCCTATCAACAGTTGTTAAATCTGGTATTATATGGCAGATACTTTGAATTCTAAAGTCCCAGAGAACTTTGGCTTCTTTATTTTCTATTATTTGTCTATTTTGTGGTCCCACCAGTTCCTGCTTGCAAGGAATGGTGTTTTATTATTTTACTATATTAATATTATTAATATAATTATTAAATATTACTTAATCAAACTAGTTTGATGTAATGATTAAGGTGCTTGCCTAGAAACTACGAGAATGTGAGTTCTAGTCCTGGAAGTCAGCTGGGTGATTGGGCCAGTCATTCTCACTCAGCCAACCCGTCTCACAGGGTGGTTATCTTGGGGAAAATAGGAAGAGGAAGGTGTATTATGTCTGTTGAGTTCCTTATAAAGTAATAAAGGCAGGATAAAAATTTAATATTCCAAAGCACTCGTTTCTCATGTCAATTTCATTTGTAAAAACCTTTATTTCCTATTCAGTTTGAGAACATTGGAAAAACATTGGAAGAACAACTTTTGAAATATATTTGATTGAAACAACCCTAAGGAAATTACAGCATTCATTTGTAGTTTTCAACTGCTTCCTTTTACAAATTCACATGGTGCATATATTGGGTTATATCCAATATTATATGTACGGATTTCCACTCATACAATAGGACTTCCTTTGCTCACCTCCCTTCTGTGCCACCCTGTGTACTATTTTACAAAATCCACTACCTTTCTCAATCATGTGAGTGATGATGAATTGGAGTAATACGGTATGATTTTGTTCCAGATTATAGTCTGTCAATATATAAGCATTGTTGGAATACAATCCATTAAATCTAAATAAAGACTAAGTTAAGTACATTAAAATTGTTTAGTAAAAATTGTGTTGTTTGATAGGGAAAATATGGAACTAAACATGTAGGAAAATTATATCAGTCATATACTAACTAAAACATTTTGCTTTTAATAGTTGTAGCTATAGTTGTAGCTAGAGCAAGTTTTTAGCATTCTGCTATCTTGAGAATATAAGCATGTAAATTCTTATTCAGCATTCATATAGTTAAAACTATTACTTTGTCTTCTTGATTGTTGCACTTCTCTCTTTAGGTTCACAAAATTTAATTTTGTATAAAAACTGATTAACATTTGGATATTGGTTTACAGAATTTATTTTGGACACTTATGCACAAAAGATGTTCTACAGCTTTTTTCTTTTTCTTTTTTTTTAGAATGAATAATGTACTGCTCTGCAGATGATTATTTCACAAGAGAAATTTGTTTGGCAAAAGTATTTCCCATGTCATATAGACAGAAGTCTATTTTTAGCCTTGCTACATAAAACCTTCCAGCTGTATTTAATTTAAATAAAACATGGAAGTAAGCCCATGTAGTGAAAAATTTCTATCAATTCTTTTGTTGCCACTTCAATGTGCTAGTAATTCATTCTAATGAAAAACTGCTTAAACTCCAGTGAGTTTAACTCCAATATATTCAATGTAATTATGGCAACTTGGTGTATGTATTTATATTATTAGATTTTCTACTCTTTTATTTATATTGGAGACTTTTCTTGAAAGAGGTTAAAAAAAATTCTCGTTAGTAGAAGTTTTTGTCATGGAGTAACCACCTAATATTTTTCTTTCTTTCTTTCTTTCTTTCTTTCTTTCTTTCTTTCTTTCTGTCTTTCTTTCTTTCTTTCTTTCTGTCTTTCTTTCTTTCTTTCTTTCTT